>JAXCGZ010004680.1:0-17500 GCA_037179515.1 Halocaridina rubra | reverse complement strand
GATGATGATACAAACGCTTAAGAACAACAAATAATTTCCTCAAACATATGAATGCATTACTGCTCTCTCTCTCTCTCTCTCTCTCTCTCTCTCTCTCTCTCTCTCTCTCTCTCTCTCTCTCTCTCTCTCTCTCTCTCTCTCTCTCTCTCTCTCTCTCTCTCTCTCTCTCTTCACACACACACACACGCACACACACACACACACACACCTACACAGAATATGGAAACAAAGTGCTTACGGGAAACAGAAATTGCACAATAATAATAATAATAATAATAATAATAATAATAATAATAATAATAATAATAATAATAATAATAACAACAACAAAACAATAATAATAATAATAATAATAATAATAATAATAATAATAACAACAACAAAACAATAATAATAATAATAATAATAATAATAATAATAATAATAATAATAATAATAATAATAATAACAACAACAAAACAATAATAATAATAATAATAATAATAATAATAATAATAATAATAATAATAATAATAATAATAAGAAGAAGAAGAAGAAGAAGAAGAAGAAAAAGAGGAAGAGGAAGAAGAAGAAGAAGAAGAAGAAGAAGAAGAAGAAGAATCTCTTCTTCTTTCTTCTGTATAAACAAACAAAAAGAGACATTAGTGCGACATCAGTGGGGGTCCCCCAAGGGGAGGTAGACCAAATAAAAATATTGGGAACCCCCGATATATAATGACTTTGACATAGACGATGAAGATGAGTTGATGTGCGCTTTCGGTCAGGACTTGAACTCGCTTCAGGTACGCTTCAAATAGTGGCTGCGGATAGACGCGTGCGTGTGCAGCAAGAACGCTTAAAATACGCAAAAATATATACTGTACTCCAAAAGTGATTTAGAAAAAGATATTTATGGGGTGCTGTTGATTACTGTCACCGTACATTGCATACTGGTTTTGGTGTTAATAACAAGAAATGGAGTTTTTGTTCTGGGACTGAATTATTTGTTAATTATTATAATTGTGTTTTATTTAAATAGCTGATGTTGTTTGTTCCTGTTTTACGTCACAGACTCCCTTTTCTACCAAGGGATAGGACGGTTGCCATCTTGCAAAGGACTTGCTTTGGCAGATGTAATCATTACCCTGAGTGCATGCCCTTGCTAACCTCAGACCCTGACGGGGCGCGATCCCTCGACCTGAGGATTTAAATAGCTGATGTATTGTACGATAATAAAATAAAATGGACATTTAGCTTATATAAGATACATGAAATGAGTGAAAAAAATTAAATACAATAATACGATAATTTTTAATTTAGTTTAAAAACCATAGAAAAAAAGACTAATTTTGGAAAGAAATACTAATTTCTGACTACGAGAAACAATTTTGAAATACGTTGTGTGTGTGTTTTTTTATAAATTAATAAATTGATAAAAAGCTGTTTATGATAAAAATATTTATGTTTTGACTTCCAAGCCAGGATGAAAAAAAATAATTTTGAAAAAAAATATATATATATAAAATTGAATAAAAATGTCGAATTTCGAAAACATAAGAAAAATTTTTTAATAAACAAAAACGTACAAAAAATCTTGATATTCTGAATTTCAAACCAAAAAAAAAAAAAAAAAAATACATCTCTTTTGAATATATATATATATATATATATATATATATATATATATATATATATATATATATATATATATATATATATATATATATATATATATATATATATATATATATATATATATATATATATATATATAAAAACAGAAAATAATAATCTTTCTGTATTTTTTACTTTCAGACGAAGACAAAGAAAAAACACAATTAAATTTTGAAAAAGAAGAAAATAATAATAATAATAATAATAATAATAATAATAATAATAATAATAATAATAATAATAATAATAATAATAATAATAATAATAAATTTCAAATACTGAACTCGAAATTCTTTGACAGAAAAGAAAAGAAAAAGTTAATCCCTGCGCTCATAACTCCCCGTCTCCCAGTCAGCTTCAACTTTGTGTGTTTGTGTGTGAAGTTTTATATAATAATAATGATGATGATGATGATGATGATGAAGAGAGACTGTGTGATTTTCTTATTTTGCTGCTTCTCTTGTCTGCTTGTTCCCGAAGTCCGGTCCCAAGGCAGTGCCAGCGATGAACTCCACTCTATGCTTAATCAGTTCGGTACGTAACGATGACTTCTCAATTGATGATGATGATGGTGATTATTATTATTATTATTATTATTATTATTATTATTATTATTATTATTATTATTATTATTATTATTATTATTATTATTATTATTATTATTATTATGATTATGATTATTGTTATTATTGTTGTTGTTGTTGTCGTTGTAGTTATTATTATTATTATTATTATTATTATTATTATTATTATTATGATTATGATTATTGTTATTATTGTTGTTGTTGTTGTCGTTGTAGTTATTATTATTATTATTATTATTATTATTATTATTATTATTATTATTATTAGTAGCAGTAGTAGTAGTAGTAGTAGTAGTAGTGGTGGTGGTGTGGTGGTAGCAGTAGTAGTAGTATATATATATAGGGAGCATCTTCATGGTGCTCATAACTCCTGAATATTCTTCTTCTCTCTCTCTCTCTCTCTCTCTCTCTCTCTCTCTCTCTCTCTCTCTCTCTCTCTCTCTCTCTCTCTCTCTCTCTCTCTCTCTCTCTCTGTATATATATATATATATATATATATATATATATATATATATATATATATATATATATATATATATATATATATATATATATATATATATTTATTTATTTATTTATTTATTTACCTACGGTTCTTTTCTTAAGCCTACATCTACACCAGATATTCTGGCGTATTCGTTACAAATCTCTTTCTAGCCTTTCACATCTGACAAGTCATAGCACTATCTATCTTTGAATCTCTTTGCCCTCTATCTCATCATAATTATAATAAGCTTTGACTACTCTATCAGCCTGTGGTTTTATTGCTTATCATCCTCTTATTTCTGCCTTGTCCAAAATCTGCTACTTAATTTTATATGTATTCTTGGTGGCCAGGCCAGACAAGGGAAATTTTCTTTGCCCGTCCCGGTGTTACATTCATATATATATATATATATATATATATATATATATATATATATATATATATATATATATATATATATATATATATATATATATATATATGTATATATATACACACACAAAGCCACACTTCTCCATCGTAAGAGAGGCGGACAAATCAAAGCAAACCCATTCACCCTAAGACTCATTCACTCCATTTCACTCATTGCAAAAGCATCTCTCTCTCTCTCTCTCTCTCTCTCTCTCTCTCTCTCTCTCTCTCTCTCTCTCTCTCTCTCTCTCTCTCGAAGAGTTTTTCCTTCCACTATTTCGTCATTTTTCTGGACTTTTTACAGGTCTTAAATACAAAGGTGATTCTCAGTCCCCTCGCTCTTCCCCATTTAATCAACTTTTTCGGCACATAAAGGAACATGGAGGCGGTATTCATATCCTCCTCCCCAGATAAAGAGAAGAAAGAATTAGATGCAGAGTTAGAAGGAAAATATGAACTACCGGAGGCAGAGAATGCTCAGCGCCTCAATTGGAGAGAACCCACCCATCAGAAAATACATACATGTAGCTCGTGGACTGGTCGGTGCAGTGAATGCATCTTTCCTTCCACTTGCAGACTCTGGAACTCTCTTCCTCTTATTGTCTTCCCTAACACTTATGATCTTTCTTCCTCCAAAAGTGATAAAGTGATCCATCGTCATCTCAGGGCCTAATCCTGCTATATTTCTAGGTCTTCATTTCTTTGACTATTCTTTCAGCCTGTACTTCCGCTTTTTGTTCATCATTCTACTTTTGACTTCTCATTGAGCTGATAATTTTTTTTCTTTTCAAGGTTTTCTTGGTGCCCGGGCACGATGAGGACAATTTTCTTTGCCAATAAAGGTATCATACTCATAAAAATAATAATAATATCTTAGATGCATACATACATATACATAATTACTTAAAAAACAAACATATTATACAAATATATGTACAGTTTTAACTAATATATTTAAATGATACATACATACATACATACATACATACATACATACATACATACATACATACATACATACATACATACATACATACATACATACATACATACACACACACACACACAATATTGTTGAGAAAAAAAAAGTCTAAAAGACCTTCAAGAATTCAAAGAAGTGTTCATTAGACGATACAGAACACAGGAAGAGATGGGAAAGATCAAAAACTTGTTGCAAGAGGCAAGAAGGTTAAATGATGAAATAAATGAAGAAGAGAAGAAAAATTTTCATTACAGAGTTCTTCCAGACAAAGGGGAGATAAAGAAGATAATGACAGAAGATCAGGGGATGGGGCCTCATTAAGATTGTTATACACAAATGCTGATGGATTAGCTGGTAAGGCAGTAGAATTAAAAGATAGGATTCACAACAGTAAGGCAGATATAGTAGCAATTACAGAGACTAAGTTGAGTGAGGACATAAACAGTGTCACAGTTTTTCCTAAGGGCTTCAGAATACTAAGGGTTGAAAGATCTGAGAGGACTGGTGGAGGGATAGCACTGCTCATAAGTGAAAGGCTTCAAGGTGAAGAAATAAACTTGGCTATAGAAAGTGAGTTCAAGGAATTTCTTGTTGCTCGCATAAATACTGGGTCAGAGAGCATTATAATAACTGTAGGTACTATTGAAGTTATAAACTCAGTTGTTAACATGGCACGGGAAAAAAATGTAGGATTTTGATTATGGGAGACTTTAATCATAAAGAGATAGATTGGATAAATCTTGACCCACACAGTGGTGAGGACTCATTCGGGGCAAGATTCCTAGATTGCATACAAGGGAATTTCCTACACCAACATGTAATGGAACCAACAAGGGCCAGGGGTGGGGATGAACCATCACTACTTGATCTAGTGTTCACAGATAATGTGTTGGATATTGAAAAAATTGAGTATGAACCACCAATTGGAAAGAGTGACCACTGTGTGTTGTTGATGGAGTATATCATTGAAGATATTCTTCCTGAGAGTAGAGGCACTGAGGACATGAGGAGGAACTATCGGAAAGGAGATTACATCAAAATGAATGAGCTTTTTGCAGTTATTGACTGGAGAACCTTATTTTACAACAAATCTGTACAAGAAATGTATGACATCATTTGTGAGAAATATGGGAAGATAGTAGATTGCTGCATACTGTCACCAAAGTAGGTGTAATTCATGCCAGAGAGAAATGGTTCGATAATGGGTGTAAAAGAGCTAAGGAGTGGAGAGACAAATGCTGGAAAAGGAATAGGAGGAGAAAAAACATAAATGCCTGGCAAACCTACAAAAGAGCAAGAAATGACTACCTAAGTAAAAGGAGAGAGGCAGAGAGAGACTATGAGAGGGACATCACCAGGAAGGCTAAAGAAAATCCCAAGCTTTTCCACAGCTTTATCAGAAGAAAACTGAAGGTAAAAGAACAGGTTTTAAGGCTAAAGAGAGCGGATGGAAGCATCACTGAGACGGATGAAGAGATCTGCAAAGAATTGAACAAGGAGTTTCAGTCAGTATTTACAGTAGAAAATACCCCACCCCCTCAGATTGCAGTGATAGAAGCTCAAGGGCCGGTACTAGAGAACATCAACTTTACAGCCACAGAGGTATGCAAAGCGCTGATGGATTTAGATGTTCATAAAGCTACAGGTCCTGATGACATATCCCCTCATGTGCTTAAAAAATGCGCAAACACAATATCAGTGGCATTAAGTATCATATTTAAGGAGTCACTGGAGTCGGGGGAGATTCCAAGATGCTGGAAACAAGCAAATGTGATACCTATCTTGAAAAAGGGAAGGAGGGATACGGCTCTGAACTATAGACCAGTTTCCTTGACCAGCATAGTTTGCAAAGTTATGGAGAAACTACTAAGGAAACATATCTCTCTTCACTTGGAATCCTTCAACTTTTTGTCAGTGAGCCAACATGGCTTCAGAGAAGGTAGATCAACAGTAACAAACTTATTAGAATTTTATGATGAGGTAAGCCAAATCTTACAGGAAAGAGAGGGCTGGGCAGATTGCATATTCCTAGACTTCCAGAAAGCGTTTGACACTGTTCCACATGGGAGACTTATTAGGAAGCTGCAATCAATGGCTAGAATAGGTGGAAATGTTTTGGAATGGATAAAAACTTACTTAGAAGGAAGGGAACAGAGGGTTAGAGTAAGACACTCAGTGTCTGAATGGAGAAGAGTTAGTAGTGGAGTTCCACAGGGTTCAGTTTTAGGGCCACATTTGTTCTTTGTATATGTAAATGACCTACCATAGTCTGTAAATTCATTCATGAATATGTTTGCAGATGATGCAAAGATTGTGAAGAAAGTAAAAAACGAGAACAATGGTAGAGAACTTCAGGAGGATCTAAATAATCTGCATGAGTGGTCAGAAAAGTGGCTAATGAAATTCAATACTTCAAAATGTAAGGTAATGAGAATGGGTACAAGTGCAAGAAGGCCCAAGCTTGACTACTCGGTGGCTGGAGTACAACTTCAAGAGACAGAAAATGAGAGAGATCTAGGAGTAAACATACTGGCAGATTTGTCTCCAGAAATACATATAAATGGCATAGTAAGGGCAGCATATGCATTCTTATCAAATGTAAGGGTAGCCTTCAGGCACATGGACAAGGAATTGTTCAGAAATATTAATGTAACCTATGTGAGGCCAAAACTCGAATATGCAGCCCCCTTTTGGAATCCGCACTTGAAAAAGCACATAGCTAAGCTTGAAAAAGTTCAAAGACATGCCACGAAACTGGTGCCAGAAATACGCGATCTCAGTTATGATGAGAGGCTGAGGGAATTAGACTTACCATCACTCGAAGCTAGAAGAGTGAGGGGGGATATGGTGACAGTCTTTAAATTCCTTCATGGTTATGATAGAGTGGATAGGGATCGATATTTTGATATGGCTGGCTCTAGAACTAGAGGTCATAGTTTGAAGCTTCGTAAGAAAACTTCTTTGCAGGATGTAAGGAAATACTTTTTCAGTGTAAGAGTAGTTGATAATTGGAATTGGCTAGGCGAGGAGGTAGTTAATGCTATCTCAATCCATAGTTTTAAGGACAGGTATGATAAGTATCACTAAGTATAAAATGGAACCGATGAGGAGACGGGAAGATACGAGCTTTGGGCTCTTTCCCGTAAACACAATTAGGTAATCACAATTAGGTAATCACACACATACATACATACATACATACATACATACATACATACATACATACATACATACTAAAAGCAAAAATACCTTCATATCATACATATAAACATGTACTGAATGCTGAAAATACCTACGTACCATACATATATACATACATATATATCTAAATTTACGTAATGCTCAAAAAATATTCAAAATTATACATACCAGTTATTTAAGACCTGAAAATCATGCGCACATAAAGGTAATTATTACACATGTGCTCGTGTGTATGTGTGTATATGTATGCAAGTCCAAATATATTCCAAAAAAAGTGTAAAAGGTAATTAGAAAATTTATTATGGAAGAGAAAAACTACATAATTTTCTTTTCCCTCTTTACAAGTAAAAAAAGGGCTTTAATATCCTTAAACCTAATGACAAAAAAATAGCAAATTTTTCGTCCACCAAGAAATGGATAAAGAACCTTTTGTGACTACCTAATTTTAAAGTAAAACTTAATGAAAGGTTTAAGGACAGCGTTGCCAAATCTACTCCAACAAAATCGAAGCATAAAGAACAGTAATGCCAAACCAATTCAAAATTAAATGCTTAAAAACAGTGTTGCCATACCTACTCAGACAAAAAAAATCTTATGAAGACTGATGCTTATCTACTGAAATAGCACAAAAGAAATAAGTGCAGTGTTGCCAAGTCCATTCATATAAAATTAAAGGCTTCATAATGGTAAGGCCAATTCTACTCAAACAAAATTGAAGGATCAAAAACATTGATGCCAAACCTACCCAGACACATATAAAGGTTTGAGAACAGTGGTGAAAATTCTACTAATACAATACTGAAGGATTAAAAACAGTCTTGCCAAACTAACTCACACAAAAAGGCTTAAAAATATTGTTGCCAAACAGATTCACTTAAAATTAAAGGCATCAAAAACAGTTATGCCAAACCTACTCCAACAAAATTAAAGGCTTTAGATCAATGTTGTAAAACCTTTTCAGAAAAAAATAGATTGAGATCAATGTTGCAAAACCTTTTCAGAAAAAAACTGAGGTCTTGAAAACAGTGGTGCCAGACCTTTTCAGGAGATGCTTAATGCTTGAGAACAGTGTTGCCAAACTTACTCATTAATGTTTGATCTTAACATTACCTTAAAAGTGAATATAGGATATATCCCTCTCGGATAAAAAAAATAATAATAATAATAATAATATCAAATCAATATGACCAAAAACTCTAGATAGATGTTGAAGCAGAGCTGAGGCAAGTCTGCTAACAATGCTGGTTAAGTTTCAGCATAACAGTTTTTCTACTTTTAACATTTAAAAATACCCTTTATGTAAAAAAAAAAAAAATATTTTATACATATTATCGGGGCCGCGAAGTTTAGTGGTAGAGCTAGCGTACCGAGAAGCAACTATTCGGAGCTCGAGCACAACGCGGGGCGTTAGGAAGGGTATCCATTATTAATCCCTCAAATCCAACAAGTTTGTGTCCACCCCTAATCCATGTAGATTATATGTGACGCATAAAACGGTGATTATATATATATATATATATATATATATATATATATATATATATATATATATATATATATATATATATATATATATATATATATATATATATATATATATATATATATATATATATATAATGTTAAGTAAATATTAAAAAAATATAATGAAAGGTACGTCGATATGGCGCTGAGAATAATCTGCTAACATTGCTCATTCGGTTTTTGACCTCAATGATATCTTAAAAAAAAATTATGTGGCGAATTCTATCGCAATTGAAATAATAAAAGTAAAAGAAAACGGAGTCATTTTCTTCATTAAGTCAGTAACAAAAAATATAAAAAACTTCGAGTTAAAAATTACCGGGAAAAAACTTCAAAAGCTGAAAAAACAGAAAAGTCTTCAAATTAGTCTAAAAAAAAACAGCACACACACACACACACACACACACACACACACACACACACACACACACACACTATCAAAGTAAACTCCTTTACCAGTATTTTTTTTCTTTTTTTCCAAGTTTCTTTTACTTTCACCGACCAAAGAGAAACTCCCCCCCAAAAAAATCGGTTTCTTTTAAAGTTCTGTAAGAAAGAGAAGAAAGTCTTCGGATATTTAACACGTATGTATGCATGCATGTGTGTATGTAGGTATGTACGTATGCACATAGGCATGTTTCTACGTATATATGTGTTTTAAGTAACTTTTGTAAAGTAAAAATATTTTTCTTGCACACCCATGTTAGTGAAAGAGGAGGAGGAAAGGAGGAGGAGAGGGTAGTGGGGGGTCTAGGTTGTATTTAACCTCTTAAGACTACTACTACTACTACTACTACTACTACTACTACTACTACTACTACTGCATATAACAATAATAATAATAATAATAATAATAATAATAATAATAATAATAATAATAATAATAATAATAATAATAATAACAATAATAATAACAATAATAATAACAATAACAATAACAACAACAACAACAACAACAACAACAACAACAACAACAACAACAACAACAACAACAACAATAATAATAATAATAATAATAATAATAATAATAATAATAATAATAATAATAATAATAATAATAATAATAATAATAATAATAATAATAATAATAATAATAATAATAATAATAATAATAATAATTCTTTACTTCTTCAATTTACAGTGCAGAATACTGGGGCTGATGTTCAATCCCTGACCTATTGTCGAATCTCAACCAGGGATTTGATTTCCACAGCACAGAGTACAGCCAGCCGAGTGCTACAAGGTATCTGCAACCCACGTAAGTACTGCAAAAACGACTACTATTTGCAGTAAATAATTAATTCAAATCATTATGATCAATTTGGGATGCTTCGACTCGCCCATGCAGCCAAAATCTACTCTTTTATTAATTTCTTAAGCAAGGTTTTTCACAAGATAAGTTTTTGGTGATATTTATTTATTACTGTGATTTAATCTAACCTAACCTACCTTACAGAGATCAACTTATATAATTCTATAATGGTTCACGTTATTCAAAGCTATCCCTCATGTTATCTTGTTCTTCAAATTAATGGATATTCGCGTAAGAAAAATCACATTTACTGTAATACCAATATATATATATATATATATATATATATATATATATATATATATATATATATATATATATATATATATATATATATATATATATATATATATATATATATATATATATATACATATATTAGTTACGCCTCAGCTTACACCTTTGTAATACATACCCAACAAGGGTCCTCTATCCTCAATTGCCCAACTCCAGGTGGTTAGGTAATTAATAAACAAGGTCAGTAAGAGTGCCTTGAGCCTTATTCTCAGACTCGTTTCAATAGTGAGTTAATCTTTTTGACTACAAAGAAACCAAAGGAAGATTCTAGTATCGTCTGCTCTAGAAGACCCTTTGATCTCATCAGCTCTAGAAAGACTCCTGTATCTTCAGCTATAGAAGACTCTGCAATCTAAATAGCTCTAAAAAGCACTTTAGTATCAGCAGCTATGGACTACACCTTAGAATCCACTGCTCTAGAGCTCATTTCAATCTAAGCATCTCAAAAAGTCACTTCATTCTTCACTTCGCAAGAAAGCACTTCAGTCACCTCTCTTCTAGACTGCCATTCGGTCTTGTCTGCTATAACAAGCTATTCTTTCTAAGTCCGCTTTCACACTAAAGAGGCACGTCACACGTGGCATGCCACGTGGCACGCCAGTTGAAAACGAACATCCGGAAATATATGAAACCCTTTACACAGAAGTGGCGTGACACGACCCACGTGCCACGTATTAATATTCATATAGGCCTATTTTTTATTTGGTTTCCTATTACTATTTAGATCATTATTAACTGGTAACTGATATTATTTTATTGACTTATTTTAATGGTTGGGGCTTGAGGTAGGCCTACGTGTTTATGGCTATTTATACGTCAATGAATATATTTTTGTAATATAGCAATTTTCATCATACCTAAGGTAGACATAATAAACAATTAATATATATATATATATATATATATATATATATATATATATATATATATATATATATATATATATATATATATATATATATATATATATATATATATATATATATATATATATATATATATATATATATATATATATATATATATATATATATATATATATATATATATATATATATATATATAAACTATCGTAGGCCAAAACAAAAAAGAGGAGATATGAAAGAAAGATGAAATGCTTTTGACCTGTTCAGAGAATTTTAGCATAACAGGTACGAGGGCAAAATTTGCACAACCGCATTCGAGAACGCTATGTAAACACGGCTGGGAGAATGGAGATATCATCAGCAGTGCCGTTTACTTAGTCGTAGTGAATACACCACGCTGCCTGCCTTTCCTCATTGAAAGCTATATTTATGCAATTTCATAAACGAAAGCAGGCAACATAAGCAGAAGTTGCAAGTAAAGGAAATTATTTGTTGACTAAATTTAAATTAGAACGCAGCAATAAAAGAAGAAGAAGAAGAATAAGAGGAGGGGGGGGAGGAGGACACTCCTACAATTGTTAATTTTAGCACTACTTCTATTACTGCTATTAAATATCTTGTTAATAATAATAATAATAATAATAATAATAATAATAATAATAATAATAATAATAGTAATAATAATAATAATAATAATAATAATAATAATAATAATAATAATAATAATAAAAATAATAATAATGAAAATAATGATAATAATGATACTACTACTACTACTACTACTACTACTACTACTACTACTACTACTACTACTAATAATAATAATAATATTCACTTTATGAATGGAATTGAAAATGAAGCTTTAATGAGACTACGTCCTATAAAATAAATAAAAATTATTACGAATAAGCGAATTATTTCAATATTTCAAATATTTTCCCCTTCCCTAGGAGGGGGGGGAGAGGGAGAGGGACGCAATAACCCTATCGCCATCAGATACACAAATCAAATTCCCAGTCTCTGAAAAAAAAACAAAAGCTATCGCCAATGTTATCGCATAAAAGAAAACTTGATAGAGAGAGAGAGAGAGAGAGAGATAATAATAATAATAATAATAATAATAATACTTTATTTCCAACATACATTGGGTATTCAAATATGGGTGTACAATTAAAATTTACAAGTAAAATCTTCCTTTAAGAGTAACTTCTTAAGATTATATTTAAAAGTATACACTGAACCAGCATTTTTTAGTTCTCTGGGAAGCTGATTATATAAATGAGGTCCACGAATGTTTATATCTCTTGAGCCAATATCAGTTTTAGACCTTCGTACTAATAAATCTTCCCCTTGACGGGTAGTTAACCCGGTAACTGAGCTTACTGTAGAAAAATTATACAAGCAATCAGGAATATTGTTTCTTAGTATATTAAAAACAAAGGTACATATATCAAAAACATATTTATCTCTAATCTTTATCCATTCTAGATCTTTTAAAACAGGAGAGATGTGCTCGTATTTTCTTACATTGCCAACAGCCACTCGTGCTGCAAAGTTTTGTAACTTTTGTATTCTTTGTAATTGAGTCTTATTTGTACATCCCCAAACTTTGAGACAGTAATTAATTAAACTCATAGCTAAGGACTGGACAATTATTATACGAGTTGATGTTTCAAATGAGTCTTTTACCCTATTTAGATATATTAGAGTACCCATTACTTTTTTATAAATTTCATCTATATGCATTTCAAAATTCATGTAACGGTCAAAATAGACACCTAGGTTCTTTACCGAGTTCATTGGCTTAATGATATTACCGTTAAAATTTATATGAAGATTGTCATCAACTTCTGATAATAATTGTCTGGATCCGATAAGAATAGATTGGGTTTTAGTTTCATTAAGTAACAGACCATTTTTTAGAAAGTAACGTTTAGCCATATACAAAATTTCTTCTGCTCTACGAATAATATTTTCTAAATCATTAATTTCTCCTTCAATTAAGATTTGAGTATCGTCAGCATATTGAATGACATAACAGTTAGGTAAATATTTTACTAGATCGCTTACATATATTAGAAAAAGTATAGGTCCTAGGATCGATCCCTGAGGGACCCCAAACAATACCTTCTTGGAACTTGAAACTGTATCTTTTATTCTGACTGACTGGTAGCGGTTTTTTAAATAGTTCTCGAACCAGCTTGGGTCAATGTTCATTTTTTTGCATTTTTCTAATAATATACTATGGTTTACACTATCAAAAGCTTTAGAAAGATCGAGTAGTAGTAGCAATGATATTTTCTTATTATCTATATTTTTGTATATTTCATCTGATATTTTCAATAAGGCAGTTTCAGTTGATAATTTTGGCCTGAAACCGTGTTGACTTTTTGCAATAAGTTTATTTTTTTCAAGAAACTCACTTAACTGATTTGCAACAATCTTTTCAAGTATCTTTGATAAAATTGGTAGTAAAGAGATTGGTCTATAGTTAGAGACGTCGTCAGGATTTCCATTTTTAAAACCAGGAATTACATGGGGATTTTTCCATAAATCTGGGTAGATATTGGTAACTATGGAAGTATTGATTATTACCGTCAGATAATAAGCTATTACAAATAATGAATCTCTAATAAAACGAAAACAAATTCCATCTGATCCATATGCATTAGAGTCTTTCAGATTTTTTATTACTAAGATTACTGTATTACAATCTACTGTAGTAGGGTTAAAGACATCAGTACTTCTATTGAATGCACTATGTTCTTCCAAATTTACATTATTATTATTATTGCTACCATCATCACTATTATCATTACCATTACTACCACCATCATTATTATTTACACCATTATCAGCATTTCTATTATTATTACTACTACCATCATCATTATTATTACCACCATTACTATTATTGATTTCATTTATTATTTCTTTTTTTGTTTTTTCAAAGGTTTTTTTCCCCACTTCAGCGAAAAAATTATTGAACTCTTCTGCTTTAGCACTTACATCTACCTCATCGGGTATAATTGATATGTTACTACTTTTATTACAGTTATTGGAAAGCATGGTTTTAGCAATTTTCCATGTATCAGAGATATTGCCTTTAGCGTTTTGAAATTCATTTTTGTAATACTGTTTCTTACTGTTACTTAATAATGATTTTACTTGTTTCTTATGCTCTGTAAACTTTTCTCTTAAAGGGATATTATCTCTTTGTAGTTTTACTTCATTTTGTAGTTTGTCTCTTTCTTTCATAATGTTTTTTATGTCATCTGTTATCCAAGGAGCGGGGGGACGAAATATTTCTCTTGTCACGAGTGGTGCACATCGATCTATACATGATGATAAGACACTGGTTAAAATTCTTACTTGTTTATTTATATTATCGGTATATAGAATTTCATTTAATTTATGTACTTCATTCATAAGTAAACTACAAAGTAATTCTTGTGAATAATTTCTTAAGCATCTGAATGTTTTAAAGATTGGTTGTCTCTTTGGTTTGCGAATATTTAGGGACGTTACAATTTCCTCGTGGTCTGCTATAGGGCTTGGCATTACGTCACACTTAGTTATCATATGTTTGGAGTTTGTTATTACTAGATCGATTTGGGAAACTGAAGTGGGAGTGATTCTAGTTGGTTTACTTATAATCTGTTCTAGATTTAAATTCTTAATAAGTCTACTCATTTTATTTTCTCTTTTTAGTTGATCATCATTAAAATCACCATATATAAAAACTGGTTTGTTTTTTAAAATTATCTCCTTAAAAACGTCCAAAATATAGCTAAAGGAGGTTACCGAGGCTTTGGGGTGGCGGTACACGCAGCCTATGATAATAGAAGGAAACTTTTTATGTTGGACAGAGATCCATTTATCTTCCACTCCTTCGTGCTTCTCAGTTTCAAGATTTAGTTCAGTGGCCTTCAAATAATTTTTAACATATAAACATACACCTCCACCTCTACCACTGTCATAGCGATAAATATTATATGAAGGAATATTAATAAATGCATTATTAATTGACGGATACAGCCATGATTCGCTAATGCAAAGAACATCAATATTTTCTTGTACAAGCTTATGTTCAATTTCTAGTATATGGGATAACAGGGATTGTGCATTTATATGTACGACAGATAATCTATCATTATATTTACAAGTAACTTTCACATCGACAGCAGTAACAGCAACAGCAGGAGACGAGGTATTACCATGTTTCATTGGGGTGGTATCCATAGTCATAGTTGTAGTTTCGACTGTATGATTCTGCTGGGAATTCATCATTGTAGTGTGTTCTGGGGTTAGCCCATGGATCCTGGTGTCTGTACCTGCCGTTGGATGTGTAATGCTGGTTTGAGTACGTGCCGTGGTATGATCGGGCCTTCCCAAAGTTTGTATGCCTAGGTGAGTGTCTAGGGTTGTAAGAGCCATCACTCCAGGAGAAGTCTCTTGTGCTTGGACGGCGATAAGAGAGGTTTGTATCGTGTCTCTTTCTGTAGTCTCGCATATAGGGGATTGTTCCATTTGCTCTTTGCTGTTTATTTTGGTATGACCATTGTTTGCTCCCACGAAATGGCTGGACACTTGTGCCTGTAGGCCATTGATTCAGTTTGTAAGGCACATATTCAAATCCTTTCGATATTGTTATTGCGAAGGAAACCCAGTTTGGTGTGCGATAAAGCTCCTTAATCAAGACTTCTTCAGAAGGAATGCCTTGATTTGTCAGTGTATTACGTATCTCTCTCTCAAAGGGGTTGCCAGGAATGCGAATATATATTTGAGCTGTAACCCTTGCACTTGCATTATTTGGCAACTGTGGCTGTGGGGGAGAGGACTTCGATGGAATGTTTAGAGTAGAGATTGCTGCTATTTTGTCTTTTCTGTTTTCTTCATTGTTTCGCAGTCTATTGCTGGGTTGGTTATTTGTGCTGGAAGATATAATTTGGGTGTCCTGGTTAGTGACAGTTGCTGTGTTGTTAGGAGTAGTGGAGATTGACTCTATATCTTCTTCGCTGTTTTGCAACTCTTTACCAGGTTGGTTGTTTGTGCTGGGAAGAATCTTGTTCTGGTTAGTGCCTGTTGTTGCGTTGTTAGGAGTAGTGGGAAAGGACGTTGTTGTTTCATCACTATTTTGTAACCTGTTACTGATTTGATTATTTATGCTAGATGGTGTATTCAGGTTGTCTTGATGGCTATCACTTTTATCTGGATCTACTTCTTCTTCACTACCACTGTCACATTCATCACTCAATGCACTGAAGAAATTGTGAGTAGAGACAGAAAACCTAGCTTGCCGAACCTGAGGGTTGTTGATAGAAGGGACATCATCACTGTTAGGTGACAGCACTGAACTGAGAGGTGGAGATGTTTCTAATAGCAGTTTCAACCTAGAATTATCTCTTTTAAGTAGGACAATGTCAGATTCTAGTAAACCCACCTTGTGTTGTAAGGCTTTCACCTTTTCAGCATCTGCTTCCAAAATTTTCACCTTATCTGCAAGACTTTCTATCATTCGATGTAGGTCTCCTAGGTCGTGTGTTTTTTTAGACTCTATGGATTTTACAACCGAAGTTTGAGGTTGAAAGAGTTTGTCAAGTTCACCATTTATTTCATTCATTGAGATATTCAGGACACTTGCGCTAAGAATGATTATGTTTGTAATTATATCTTTTTTTACTCGTTTTTTTATGATGTGTTTACCACTGTATTGGGGAAAGAGTTCCACTACCTTCGAAAGCAAAAGTTGACTTGTTTTGTACAGAGTGACTTTTTTAATTTTTTCCAATTCCCTTCTGATGTCCTCACGTGAATATACGCATATTCTGTCCAGAGATGATATAAACACTTCGGGAAAGTTATCAGTATTTACACACGTAAGGTCAGAAAGGTCAACATTTTCCGATGAGGACATTCTGGTGTGAATGGGAGGGAAACTGCGGTATGAGGGGAACTGCAGGTTCACCTAAGAAAGGTCCTTTTTAGGTCGGTCGCGAGAGGTTGTGGTTGAAATCGGTAACACTGGGAGAGACACTCTCAACGGTTTCTGTTATGTTATAAGATTATAATGAATTTTCTTTGTATCTTTTTAAACACTAAAGTTGTAATAATCACTCTGACTTAAATTTGAAGATTTATATTTCAGTATGCTTTCGTTAATTTTATAGCTGTGCATTTAAA
>JAXCGZ010004679.1:27500-35278 GCA_037179515.1 Halocaridina rubra | reverse complement strand
TCTCTCTCTCTCTCTCTCTCTCTCTCTCTCTCTCTCTCTTTCGCAAACTTACCGCACTGAAGAGCAGATTGAGTATATCTTGATCGAAGAACGTTAACTGTCCATTGTGTGTATTGATGATATTTTTTATAGAATCAACCCAACCATTGGGGAAATTCATTCTAATTCTTGTGAGATTTAATAATAATACACCGCTGTTCAGTCCCGTGAATCCAAAGAATGGAAACTGAAAGCAAATGGAGCCAATTGTTACAAATGTTGTTGTTTTCTTGCTGATGTTGTTGTCGTTGCTGTTGTTTTTGCTGATGTTGTTGTTGTTGCTGTTGTTGTTATTATTATTGTTGTTGTTTCTGTTGATGTTATTGTTGTTATTGTAATTAATATTATTTCATTTGTGGTCAACTGTTCAATGAATGGAGAGTGTTTTAGAGAGGTGAAGAAGAGAGTGCAGACAGGATGAAATGGGTGGAGAACAGGGGCAGGAATATGTGATAAATGAATACCTGAAAAAGGATGGAAAGTAAAGTTTACAAAACAGTATCAAGACCAGCTGTGATGTATGGCTTGGAGACAGTCCTACTCACAAAAAGACAAGAGGGAGAGCTGGAGGTGGCAAAGTTGCAGAAGCTATGGTTTTACTCGGTTTGACAAGGATGTACAGGATAAAGAGTGAGTATATTAGAGGGACAGCAGAGGAAGGATGGTTTGGGAACATGGTGAGAGAGGCGAGACTGCGATGGTTTAGGCATGTACTGAGGAGGGATGAGAAGTATGTTGGGATATGGATTTCTGAGAATGAAGCTTCCAAACGGGAGAGGGAGAGGAAAGATAAACAGGAAGTTTTTGAATATGTTTTATGTATGGTGTGATGGAGAAAGATGCCTGCGATAGGGTGACATGGAGACAATTGATCCGCTGTGTCGGACCTTAACAGCAATAGCCGAAAGATTTGATAATTATGATAATGATTACTACCATTATTATTATTATTATTATTATTATTATTATTATTATTATTATTATATATTATTATTATTATTATTATTACTATTATAATACATGGAGATGAGCAGGATCCATGTATTGAGGAGTTAAACTTCCTCTGTCTCCCAGAGTTCATTCTTTGTTATTTAGCAATATCCTCCTCTGGGGTGGGGTTATTTGATTACTGCTTCCTCGCTCCCTTGCGTGTCGTTTAAGTCGACGCACTGTGGTAGAATTAGAGGATTGGGAATCCTCTACAATTCTATTTGCTTTCACTTCCCATCATCCTTTTAAGGTAATTTATTACCCTCGTATATAGACAGTGATAATTATCATTATTGGATTGGATGGATTCGGTTTTACGTCACGAACTCCCTTTTCTAGTAAGGGCTAGGACGGTTGCCTTCTTACGAAGGACTTGTTTTGGCAGATGTAATTGTTACCCTGAGTGTATGCCCTTACTAACCTCAGTCCGTGACGGGGCGCGAACCCACGACCTGCCGCCTCAGAGTCGCAGACGCTACCATTTTGCCACGGAGACTACAGATAATTATCATTATTATTTACCAAAATGCATTTCTTAAATATCACTTCAAAATTATGTATGGTGTAATCAAAGATCTTTTTCTTATGCCTACATTTACACCGAATATTCTTGGATATTCTTTACACATCTCTTATTATATGCTTTCACATTTGACTAGTCACAACAGTCTCCTTCTCTGTTTCTATATACTTTATGTTTTCTTAGTGCCCAGGCCCGATGAGGGCAGTTTTATTTATTCATTTTTTTTGGCCGTCTTGGTGTCACAATCATTAAAGATAATCAAAACTCACTTTATTAAAAGGTGGGGTATAATGATATAAATGAGGCGTCACCCCAGCCACTTGCCGAATATCAAAGTTTCGGAAAAGGTCCCACAGATGTTCGGGTGGCTGCATGAAATACGAATCCGAATCCGTGTATATGACTGCGTCTTCGTCCACGAATGATTGCGCTAAGAAGAGTCTCTCCGAAGCGCATGGACGAAATACGTCGCGAAGATTACCGAGTTCTGGGGGATTGTAAAGGTTTCGACGAGGGGCAAACGTGAGACGCGTCTGATACTCGGCTGGCCAATCTGATGGAATGTTTGTCAGTTGATTGTACACTTCCTCTGAGTCTGTTATAATGCTGTATCTGAAAGGAAAACATTGGATATTTCATTAAAAAAAGAGAAGTAGCTCTGCCTCCTATAGCAGAGACCTCAAAACGTAGCTGCAATGGAATGGAAAGAGAAAAGTTTAGTGTCCTCTGCATCTCATAGCTCATTCTCTCTTTTTCGCTGACTCTGCAATTTAGAGTTCATTTTCTTTCTCTTTTACCTTGCATTTTCTTCTTTCATTTTACATATGTCTTTGAGTGGGTTCTATCCAAGTGAGGACTGGGTGTCTACCACCTTCCATAATCCAGTCTTTCTATCTCTCTTACTCTTCATTTCTATCACTTTCTTTCCATGAGGAGAGGGACAAGGATACCGTCCCTTGTTCCCCCACGTGTTGACTATGTTAGGGGAGCAAAGCCAAGAATCCCCCTTCCCCCTTGTATTTCCCTCCTGCGCAAAGCCAACTTTGTGTTTTGACTCGACCAACCCCATACAAAGGGAATTGTGGTCTCTCTCTGTCTATCTATCTATCTATCTATCTATCTATCTATCTATCTATCTATCTATCTATCTATCTATCTATCTATCTATATATATATATATATATATATATATATATATATATATATATATATATATATATATATATATATATATCTGTATATGAATAGCTGGATCGATAGACGGATAGATAGACAGACAGATAGATAGACAGATAGATAGATAGATAGATAGATAGATAGATAGATAGATAGAACATTACTCCTTTTACGTGAATTTGAGAAAGCACTTAACGTCTAAATATACTCATAAATTTTAATGTTCTCTTAGGGAAATTAAGCATCATAATCTGGATAAACTATGGCCAATGAAGCTTTAAATATATTATATAAATAATATCTAATATACTGATATCTGTGGTTCTTAATTTTCATTTTTTAATGATTGTGAGACCAGGACGGACCAAAAGAAAAGAAAAAAAATCTTCCCTCATTGGGTACGAAGATATCATAAAGAGAAACAGAGATAGGGAGTATTGTGACTTGTCATATTTGAAGATATGCAACGAATATCCGAGAATATTTTATGTTGATGTAGGCATAGAAAAAGTACCGTAACAGAAGGAAGACAACATCGAACTGTCCTTGACAGTCCTATTTAAGTCCAAAAGACCCTTCAGTTTTAGTATCGCAACGGGAGGCTGATGCCATGAGTCAGGTTATGGCTAGTCCTTACCTCACTACAGTCGACGTTAAAACCGCTGCTGATTTGAACATGACCCTTATCTGTCGGTATTGCCGGTCGTCTTCTGCAAACCCTTTCCCCTTGATTAGATTTGACTCTGAAAGTAAAGAGGGGAATATTCTTCTTCTAATTATTGGTTATAGTATATATCTTTTATATATAATGGTTTCGCAGACTCTGAAAACAAGTCCAAAAGAATAAAAGTTACTCTTTTTCTAATGTCTGGGTATTGAAAGATACTAGATTTTTACATTATTATGCACTCACAAACACGCACACAAACACACACTCACACACACGCACACACACACACACACACACACACACACACACACACACACACACACACACACACACACATATATATATATATATATATATATATATATATATATATATACATCTATAACTACATTTTTCAATTATTAATTAAAAAATTTCGATCTAAGTACCAAAAGGATAATTAGGATAGGTTGAGTTTTATTAACTCATTTCTCATATCCATATTAAACGATAAATATTGGATAATGACGAAAATAAAAAAAATCATTTCATACTTACGACAAACAGCAATAGCAATGTGTACTTCGGCGCTTTTAACTTCTTTTTTTATTGTTGATTCCACTGATGAAAGAGAAAAGGAATTATATTTGTCCAAAACAGAAGATTTGTACTTTAAGAAAGTTTATAATTTAAATAACTACACTTATAATGGCTTTTTACATGGGGTTATTATTGTGTTAGAAAAATATTCACACATTTTCTTTTCAAAATTTATAATGTTCTTAATACATAATGCATACTCCTATAAATGAATAATTAAATGTATAAGATGATGAATGAGTATATAGATGAATAAATGAATAATTAAATAGATAATGATAAATCAATCAATAATAGATTGATTTATAATAAATGAATGAATAAATAAATATATGAACATATAAATAGGAATAGACAATGAATGTTCCAAGAATTAAGAACAATAGTATAATGGTTTACATCTCTACTTTGCATTCCACCTTTCATTCTTGACTTAATCTCTTATTTATCAGTTCTAAAACAGTAAGAAAAAAATCTTATATTATTTTAATCATCATAATAAATGCTCCTGCAAAATATAATCTTGCTCTGGATGTCCCTCTATGTATCTAGACATATTCAAATTTCATTCGCCTGCTCAGGAAACCACTGCCATCAATGAAAAGTTAATTTTTTTTATGAGAGTGAAACCGGGACAGGCAGAAACTGCCCTCATCAATAAAGGTCCAGGCACGAGAAAATACCAAGACGAAGGAAAAGAAAAAGGTTAAGGACAAGGCAGAAATGAGGCAATGTCACACAAATGAAAACGACAAACAGTAAAAAACAGTCAAAGTACAGAGGACCCAGAGATATGGGGGACTAGGCTCTGAGATGATGTAGATCTGCTTTTTGAAGGATGAAAGGTTATAAGAATTAGGAAAAACAGAAGGAGGAAGAGAGTTCCAGAGTTCCATGTGCCAATGACTCGTTATAAAGGCTAGGTCAAATATTGCCCCCGAAATAGAAACATCATTCCAAGTGTATCTGAATTAGGTCCACATAAACATACACACAGGTAATTATTACAAATACATATTATATTTACCTGTAATAGGGGTATTTCCCATAACCTTGGTGAGGAAATTGAAGCTTGTAAGATTATCGCTGAATAATCTTGAACAAGACCACAGAAACAGGAGAAACGAACTAGCTAAGAGAACACGAGTTAACTGCCCTCGAAACATTTCCTAAAAACAAGTAAACATTATATAAATATAAAAAAAAACAACATTTGCGATATATGGAAAAGTCTTGCACTATGCCATATAGCCAGTTTTACGCTCACGGACTTCCTTTTTCTACCGAGGGCTAGGACGGTGCCCTCTTGAGAAGGACTTCGGTTTTGGCAGATATGATCGTTACCCTGAGTGCATGCCCTTGCTAACCTCAGACCGTGGAGGGGTGCAAACCCTCGAGCTGACGGCTCAAAGTCGCGAAAGCTACCGGTTTGCCACGGTGACCACTCTATGACATATGGTCCCTCCTAAAGAATTATTTGAAGCATGGTGCTTGCGTGTCTTGTGCGAAACATGCATTCATCTTCAATGCTGCTTCATTATGTTAATTAACAAGAAAAATTTACTCTACAACGTATTAAAAGAAAGAAACAGGAGTGTATGTGGTTCTGTCGCCGAAAAACAACAGAGAGAAGAGGTGAGCTATACCAGGATACTAGGAACACAGAAATCTCATGTCTTTATTTTGTTTTTAATATGCCTACCTTACTAGTTTTTTGAGGGCGACTCATATCATGTGAATAATGTATATATTATGAAATATATAGTATTGTATGACGAAATGCATAATAATAAAAATAATAATAATAATAATAATAATAATAATAATAATAATAATAATAATAATAATAATAATAATAATAATAATAATAATAATAATAATAATAATAATAATAATAATAATAATAATAATAATAATAATAATAATAATAATAATAATAATAATAATAACAACAACAGCAACAATAATAATAATAACAAAAACAATAATAATCCCTCCTACTCAGCGCCGCCTTTGGCACTTCGAGCGAACCCAACATGAAAATATGCGTAACTTTCTCTTTGACTTCCAATGGGATGACTACTGCTTTCGGTCCCGCAACCCTGATCATGTAGCTGTAAGATTTGCCGAGATCATGACCGCGGGAATGGAGGCGTACATCCCCTCTTCTACAAAAACTTTCTCTCCCCCTAAACCTTGGTTTGACCGTGCCTGCTCCATGGCTATCCAGGCTAGGAATCAGGCACACCGATCTTACCAAGACTCTCCTTCCGATTTAACTCGCTCTGCTTTTATTATAGCTAGGAATCGCTGTAAAGCTCAGATTCGAAGGTCTAAGGCTTCCTTTATAAGAAGGAAAGTTGATGCCCTTAACTCCTCTCCCACTGACAAATGCTTCTGGTCCTTAGCCAAAAACCTCTCCAAAAACTTCTGTAACTCAAGCTTTCCCCCTCTTATTCGTTCTGATGATTCTATAACTTGCTCTCTTACTGACAAAGCAACTCTCTTTGGCTCTCATTTTTCTGCCAACTCTTCTATCAACGATTCCAGCGCACCTGTTCCTCAGTTTTTCCCCTCTCTAACCCTATGCCCTCCCTTATCCTTTCTTCACGCAAAGTTCATAAGGTTCTTCGCTCGCTAAAGACGAACGAGGCATCTGGTCCCGTTGGTATCCCTGCAAGGTTCCTTAAGGAGTTTGCAGATGAACTGGCTCCCTGCTTTGCCGTGTTTTTCGCCTCATTCTGTCAACCAGTATCTATCCTTCATCTTGGAAGCATGCTCTAGTTCAACCTGTTCCTAAGAAGGGTGACCGCTCTATTCCTTCTAACTACCGACCTATTGCTCTAACCTCCTCTGTTGCTAAAGTTTTTGAAACATTGCTCAATGCTCACTTCTTGAAACACCTTGAATCTAACTCACTTATCTCTGATCACCAGTACGGCTTCTGCAAGGCAAGATCCACTGGTGATCTCCTGTCCTATCTTACTCATGAATGGTCATCTTCTCTGAGGAACTATGGGGAATCCTTTGTCGTCGCCCTCGATATCTCTAAGGGTTTTGACACAGTCTGGCACAAGGCTCTGTTGGCCAAACTCCCTGCCTATGGCTTTACCCCTTCTTTCTGTTCTCTGATTTCCAGTTTTCTTACTGACCGTTCTATATCTGTAGTTGTTGATGGCGCGACATCTAGCCCTTTCGCTGTTTCCAGTGGTGTTCCACAGGGCTCTGTTCTTTCACCTACTCTCTTCCTTCTCTTCATCAGTGATCTTCTACAATCCCCATCTTTCTCTCTTCTTCATGCCTTTGCCGATGACTCTACCCTTCACTTTTCCTCTGCCTTTTCTTCACAACCTTCATCTGTTACTCGTAATCAATCTTGTATCACTCTTTCTTCTACTCTTAACTCCGATTTGCAGAGAGTATCTGAATGGGGCACTCAAAATTTAGTTAAATTCAATGCCTCCAAGACACAGTTTCTGGCTATCTCTTTATCTACTTCTCCTCCTGATAACCCTATTGTCTTCGAAACTTATGAAATTTACCCTCTTAACTCTATCAATATATTAGGAATCCATATAGACTCTAACTTGTCTTGGAGGAATCACATAATCCAAATTTCAAAATCTTCATCCAAAAAAATTGGGGGTTTTGTTTCGTTTTCATCATTACTTTTCCTCATTGCAGTTACTTAAAATTTACAAAGGTCTTATCCGCCCCTGCTTAGAATACTGCTCACACAGCTGGGGTGCCTCTTCCTTTACTTATCTTCTTGATAGGGTTGAATCTAAGGCAGTCAGACTC
>JAXCGZ010004679.1:5000-17500 GCA_037179515.1 Halocaridina rubra | reverse complement strand
CACAAACAAGCACTCACACAAGCACACACATACACATATATGTGTATATATATATATATATATATATATATATATATATATATATATATATATATATATATATATATATATATATATATATATATATATATATATATATATATATATATATATATATACACACACACATAAACACACACACACACACTAGTATTTTATATACTTACAAGTAAAAACCCTTATTTTCCTCCTAGCAAGTCTGACTACAAAGTTTTCTTTTCGATTGCTGTTATTGGTTTGTAGAAATCCTCTCCAGTGGTGTTTTTGCACGACCTAGCAATTCTACCTCACCTTCTGGATAACCTAATTGTAACCCGTTTATGTAATGAATTCAACCTTACCCTTGTATGCCTAAGAGGGCTACCGAAAGCTACCAATCTAACCAAGCTAATTTAACCATTATGGACAACCTTATCCACCTAACTTAACCTAATGTATCCTAACCTAACCAAAGCTAAACTTACATAGCATAACCTAATCTAGCCTAACCAAACCTAATCAAACCTAACCTAACCTAACCTAACCTAACCAAACCTAGCCTAACCCAACTTAACATAATATAACCTAACATAACATAACATAGCCTAATCTAACCAAACCTAGAATAACCTAACCTAACCTAACCAAACCTAACCTAACCCAACTTAACATAATATAACCTAACATAACATAACATAGCCTACTCTAACCAAACCTAGAATAACCTAACCTAACCTAACCTAACCAAAGCTAACCTAACCTAAAGCGATTAACACTAATTCTTACTATTATTGACCTTTTCAGAAAGCTCTCATTTACAAAAAAAAAAAATGTCTAAAAATTCTTTAAACTAAACGCAAGCTAATAGATAAATAAGCAAAAAATAACAGTTCAGAATTATTTAGTATAATTGTAAGTCAGTCTTTCATAACACAGTTCAACTGATTAGCCTAATCTATGGTGCAGAATTTTATTTCAATTAACAGAATTCTTTTTATTACTTTATTCACAAATATTTTATTATTAAATAGATCGATAGTAACCAACTTTCCATGCCTTGGTGTTCAAAATATCAGAACTGGTATTTCGGTTTAAATGTTTTGAAAATAATGAGAATCTGGTAGATTTTTGAGATAAAAACATGTATATCTTTTGGTGATATACACGGAGCAAATCAAATTCATATCAGTAAGCATTTATGCACACTTACATGCATGCGCACAGAAAATTTTCCCAGGTATATAGTATTCAAGAGTAAGTTAGGTAAAAAAAAATATAACTGGCTTATTCTGGTTCTTCAATATACTAGTTAGAGCGAGTTACCAAGAAAAATTACACACACACACACACACACACACACACACACACACACACACACACACACACACACACACACACACACACACACACACACACACACTTTGTCAAAGTATAGGAGTCTAAGAGTAAGTTAAGCAGCATTGCTTTGCCTTATTATGCTATTTCTATATCCTACTTGTAAATAATCATCAAGACAAAATACTTTTAACTAGTACGATATTTAGCTACTGCCATATAACAGTTGAAAACTACTTTCCCTTTAAATCAAACATTGTAAGTAGATTAATACTTAAATGGGCAAATGTGTTAGCAACCAGTGGAACGAGATGCGTGCTCTTTAGTACATGCGAACATTAAGGAACCCACATGCAGTACATGTACATATTTTAATTATTAAAGATAAAGGAATATAGAAAGTTTGCAGTACTCACCAAATGATTCACTACTTTTCGACAAGAATTAGCTTTTATAACTGCTAAACATTGTTTAATTTGATTATTTTTAAGCGCTTTCTCACATACTTGTTCATCTGCAGATATGCAAACAAACATTCGATTTCACCTTCTGCATGTGTAGTTTCACGTGGTCTTCATATCTCAATTGTTTTTTTGGCATGTACACAATGATGCTTCTAGACAAACTTTTCCTGTCAATGTTCCTGTATGCTCGATCGCTTTCTTGCACTGAACTCAATATCAAGCGCGCATGACTGGCAAACAGTTGGAAATTAAGGAGAAATTTAGTTTGAGACCTACTCATATCTGCTTTACACTGATCTTTCATGGATGTACTTTTCTTTTATTTTCTATTCTAAAAGTTGTATGTATATTTTCTTCCTGGAGCTGTGACAATTCAACACCAGAGGTAACTAAGACATTTCTACATCGTTCTTCAATGCAATTTCACAAGAGTGCTTCTCATTTTGGTCATGCTGGATATTCTATTACTCTAACAGCATCATTTACTTGGATATTCTGCGTTTTATGCATTTCAAGAGAAATGCATGCTTGGCATGTGCAAATGTAGCACATTTCCCCATTTATGTGCCGTATCCAAAAGCACTGATAGTACTTATTCTCCTTTTTTAACACCTATATGCTTGAATGAACAATTATTAACTTGAATTTTTAGGATAATCACTGATCCAAGATGTTCTTACCATTTATTTGCATTACCTCGAGCAAGGGGGCTGGGAATCCCCTCCTCTGTATTTAATTCCCACAAAAAGTCAAAGTATTGTCTTTGACTCAGCCACCCTCCTTATAAGGGGGGATATGGCTTTGGGATATGGATGGATGGACCTCGAACTTATAATTAATTGCATGGTCTTTTTCATGGTACTATTGACCAAATTTTAAGCACTGGATCCAAGAAAAAGGTTCATGCTTACAGAGCTTTGTCTTCTAATCATTGAGTTTTGCTGAGGCAATGGAAATGTATCAGAAGTCGATAGTACAATGTGTTTTTGATCTCGCCAATGCTGTTATAGCGGGTAACCTCATTTTTATTTTATGAGTATGACACCGGGATAGACAGAAACTACCCTCGTCAATAAAGGCCAGGGCGCGAGAAAATACCAAGACGAAGGAAAAGAAAAAGGTTAAGGACAAGGCAGAGTTGCGGTAATGTCACACAAAGAAAAACGAAAAAAAAAAATACAGTCAAAGTACAGAGGACCCAGAGATATGGAGGACTAGGCCCTGAGATGACGATAGATCTGCTTTTTGAAGGATGAAAGGTCATAAAAATTAGGAAAGACAGAAGGAGGAAGAGGTATCAATCAGTAAAGACAAGTCAAAAGAAGATCCAGTCAAAGGAGCTTAAATACATCAAACCAACACGCGAGGAGTAAATACAATTACACGGTTAAGAACCACTGCCAATAAATTTAACACTCACGTACATCAAGACGAAGATTAGTGTTCCGATTAGTTGGGCATGGGACATCCAGCTTTTAAATGGTCCAATCAGGAAGCTCCAAGTGACATACTCACCTCTGATTGGTTTAAAGAGCACAGGTGCTGGAACCGTTAATCTTTTATCTTGGAGAAAACCTTTTACCCATCGACTGTAAATTTAGAAGAAAAGAGGAAAGCATTTATGGTGAGAGTTAGATTATATGGTGCAAACCCGTTATGATGCCATAAATAATCCATTCAGGTGAAAGAAATGTCGATGACTGGAACATGAGAGAGGGGAATCTACTTTTTTCTAGTTGATCTAGAGTGGAAAACTGGATGATTCATTGAAAAATGATAAATTCTTTTTCCAGAGTTTAATTGTGATGACATTAACATTATTCTGTTTCTCTTTCTGAGCTCATATGGTGTCGCTGTCTCTAGTTAACCTTTTGGAGACTATTGTTTTATTTTGACTCATAGTTTTACTAGCTTGATATCGATTCTGAGGTAACCTGACATGACCCCGAGTGACCTGAGATATAACTTGATGATTATTGGTTACTTAAAATCCATAATGTTTTCCTGATTACTGGAGGAAATTATGTACTTGTATTCCTTCAGCAACTGCAAGTTTTTTTTTTAGGCTAATGAGTTCTCTTTTCGCATCATTTAAGACATTGGGTTGAGCTCTGTTGATCTGTAGAAAGAAATTCAATTAACCTTAAGGTTAAATTAACGAAATGTATTTAATATTTCACTGTCATCTAGCAACACCAGTTTTGAATAAATGAATTTTAGGATAATATAGTTTAAGTGTGAATAACTTCTCTTGTAGTATATAGTTTTATCATATTTATTGTAACTTTCAATACAAATCATTAATACACAGTGTTTGAGGCTGTGTGTGAGATTACCTAATTGTGATTACCTAATTGTGTTTACGGGAAAGAGCCCAAAGCTCGTATCTTCCCGTCTCCTGATCGGTTCCATTTTATACTTAGTGATACTTATCATACCTGTCCTTAAAATTATGGATTGAGATAGCATTAACTACCTCCTCGCTTAGCCAATTCCAATTATCAACTACTTTTACAATGAAAAAGTATTTCCTTACATCCTGCAAAGAAATTTTCTTACGAAGCTTCAAACTATGACCTCTAGTTCTAGAGTGTGTGTGTGATTACCTAATTGTGATTACCTAATTGTGTTTACGGGAAAGAGCCCAAAGCTCGTATCTTCCCGTCTCCTGATCGCTTCCATTTTAGACTTAGTGATACTTATCATACCTGTCCTTAAAACTATGGATTGAGATAGCATTAACTACCTCCTCGCTTAGTCAATTCCAATTCTCAACTACTCTTACACTGAAAAAGTATTTCCTTACATCCTGCAAAGAAGTTTTCTTACGAAGCTTCAAACTATGACCTCTAGTTCTAGAGCCAGCCATATCAAAATATCGATCCCTATCCACTCTATCATAACCATGAAGGAATTTAAAGACTGTCACCATATCCCCCCCTCACTCTTCTAGCTTCGAGTGATGGTAAGTCTAATTCCCTCAGCCTCTCATCATAACTGAGATTGCGTATTTCTGGCACCAGTTTCGTGGCATGTCTTTGAACTTTTTCAAGCTTAGCTATGTGCTTTTTCAAGTGTGTATTCCAAAAGGGGGCTGCATATTCGAGTTTTGGCCTCACATAGGTTACATAAATATTTCTGAACATTTCCTTGTCCATGTGCCTGAAGGCTACCCTTACATTTGATAAGAATGCATATGCTGCCCTTACTATGCCATTTATATGTATTTCTGGAGACAAATCTGCCAGTATGTTTACTCCTAGATCTCTCTAATTTTCTGTCTCTTGAAGTTGTACTCCAGCCACCGAGTAGTCAAGCTTGGGCCTTCTTGCACTTGTACCCATTCTCATTACCTTACATTTTGAAGTATTGAATTTCATTAGCCACTTTTCTGACCACTCATGCAGATTATTTAGATCCTCCTGAAGTTCTCTACCATTGTTCTCGTTTTTTTACTTTCTCCACAATCTTTGCATCATCTGCAAACATATTCATGAATGAATTTACAGACTCTGGTAGGTCATTTACATATACAAGGAACAAAAGTGGCCCTAAAACTGAACCCTGTGGAACTCCACTACTAACTCTTCTCCATTTAGACACTGAGTGTCTTACTCTAACCCTCTGTTCCCTTCCTTCTAAATAAGTTTTTATCCATCCCAAAACATTTCCACCTATTCTAGCCATTGATTGCAGCTTCCTAATAAGTCTCCCATGTGGAACAGTGTCAAACGCTTTCTGGAAGTCTAGGAATATGCAATCTGCCCAGCCCTCTCTTTCCTGTAAGATTTGGCTTACCTCATCATAAAATTCTAATAAGTTTGTTACTGTTGATCTACCTTCTCTGAAGCCATGTTGCCTCACTGACAAAAAGTTGAAGGATTCCAAGTGAAGAGAGATATGTTTCCTTAGTAGTTTCTCCATAACTTTGCAAACTATGCTGGTCAAGGAAACTGGTCTATAGTTCAGAGCCGTATCCCTCCTTCCCTTTTTGAAGATAGGTATCACATTTACTTGTTTCCAGCATCTTGGAATCTCCCCCGACTCCAGTGACTCCTTAAATATGATACTTAGTGCCACTGATATTGTGTTTGCGCATTTTTTAAGCACATGAGGGGATATGTAATCAGGACCTGTAGCTTTATGAACATCTAAATCCATCAGCGCTTTGCATACCTCTGTGGCTGTAAGGTTGATGTTCTCTAATACCAGCCCTTGAGCTTCTATCACTGCAATCTGAGGGGGTGGGGTATTTTCTACTGTAAATACTGACTGAAACTCCTTGTTCAATTCTTTGCAGATCTCTTCATCCTTCTCAGTGATGCTTCCATCCGCTCTCTTTAGCCTTAAAACCTGTTCTTTTACCTTCAGTTTTCCTCTGATAAAGCTGTGGAAAAGCTTGGGATTTTCTTTAGCCTTCCTGGTGATGTCCCTCTCATAGTCTCTCTCTGCCTTTCTCCTCTTACTTAGGTAGTCATTTCTTGCTCTTTTGTAGGTTTGCCAGGCATTTATGCTTTTTCTCCTCCTATTCCTTTTCCACCATTTGTCTCTCCACTCCTTAGCTCTTTTACACCCATTATCGAACCATTTCTCTCTGGCATGAATTACACCTACTTTGGTGACAGGTATGCAGCAATCTACTATCTTCCCATATTTCTCACAAAAGATGTCATACATTTCTTGTACAGATTTGTTGTAAAATAAGGTTCTCCAGTCAATAACTGCAAAAAGCTCATTCATTTTTATGTAATCTCCTTTCCAATAGTTCCTCCTCATGTCCTCAGTGCCTCTACTCTCAGGAAGAATATCTTCAATGATATACTCCATCAACAACACACATTGGTCACTCTTTCCAATTGGTGGTTCATACTCAATATTTTCAATATCCAACACATTATCTGTGAACACTAGATCAAGTAGTGATGGCTCATCCCCACCCCTGGCCCATGTTGGTTCCATTACATGTTGGTGTAGGAAATTCCATTGTACGCAATCTAGGAATCTTGCCCCAAATGAGTCCTCACCACTGTGTGGGTCAAGATTTATCCAATCTATCTCTTTATGATTAAAGTCTCCCATAATAAAAATCCTACATTTTTTCCCCGTGCCATGTTAACAACTGAGTTTATGACTTCAATAGTACCTATATGACTTTCCTCATAAACTTCAAGCCTATTTTGGTTCCTTGGTGGGTTGTATACAACAGTTATTATAATGCTCTCTGACCCAGTATTTATGCGAGCAACAAGAAATTCCTTGAACTCACTTTCTATAGCCAAGTTTATTTCTTCAACTTGAATCCTTTCACTTATGAGCAGTGCTATCCCTCCACCAGTCCTCTCAGATCTTTCAACCCTTAGTATTCTGAAGCCCTTAGGAAAAACTGTGACACTGTTTATGTCCTCACTCAACTTAGTCTCTGTAATTGCTACTATATCTGCCTTACTGTTGTGAATCCTATCTTTTAATTCTACTGCCTTACCAGCTAATCCATCAGCATTTGTGTATAACAATCTTAATGATTCCCCATCCCCTGATCTTCTGTCATTATCATCTTTATCTCCCCTTTGTCTGGAAGAACTCTGTAACGAAAATTTTTCTTCTCTTCTTCATTTCTTTCATCATTTAACCTTCTTGCCTCTTCCAACAAGTTTTTTATCTTTCCCATCTCTTCCTGTGTTCTGTATCGTCTAATAAACACTTCTTTGAATTCTTGAAGGTCTTTTAGACTTTTTTTTCTCAACAATATTTCCCTACATGTTTCCCCTCTCTCAAAGGTTACTTTTGTTGGTCTCGGCTTTCCTTCCCTCGAATATTTACCTAGTTGGTGTATGTTTACAATATCCTCAGGACCACAAACTACTCCAAGCTTTCTTATCAGGTCTACAACCCTAGCTTTATTTTCTTCAAGTCTCCCCTGCCATGTTGGCTCCTGGGATTCACTTATGCCTGAGATTACCACTGTCTTCTCCTTATCAAGTGCCTGTCTGATGAGTGGGTTTGCCCTTTCCATCACAACGTCTTTCATTTTTTCAATTACTGTCTCTTTATAGTCAACTGTTTGTATGTTTTCCAGTGCCACCACCTTTACAGCCTCTTTTACTGCCACATTCCCCTTTAGTGCATCAGCAAAGGAAGTTTTCATGGCATCATTTTCCATATTCAGCTCCTGGAACTCTTTTCTGAACTGTTCAATGTTTTCCTTAATCTGGACATTCCAAGCAGCAATCTCGTCTCTCTCAGAAGAGAGCAGTGAACTAACATCTAATTCCTTTAGGTTGTCATTCAGCTGTTTGTTTTTATCTTCTTGTTTAGAAATTCTAGATTCTAGTTGACTCTTTTTCCCTTCCAGCTTCTTTATTCTTTTTTCTAGTTCCTTTCCCTCCTGCCCTTGTGCTTTATTTGCTTCCTCCAAAGATCCTATTTGCTCTCTGAGTGTTTCATTCTCTTTCATTTCTCCATCCATATTCCGAATTTTATCATCAAGGCTTATAACCATTGCCTCTAAATTCTTGAGTTTCTGTTTAAGTCCCCTAATGGCTGCCCCTCCTACCGACCCATGGATGGGAGAGGTTTGGGACAGAGATGGCGTCATTTTTATGTTCTCCCTCTCACAGAATATAGAAAGAAGACGAGAAAGAGGTGTGTGTGCATGTATGTGTATGAGGCTGTGTGTGTGTGTGATTACCTAATTGTGATTACCTAATTGTGTTTACAGGAAAGAGCCCAAAGCTCGTATCTTCCCGTCTCCTGATCGGTTCCATTTTAGACTTAGTGATACTTATTGTACCTGTCCTTAAAACTATGGATTGAGATAGCATTAACTACCTCCTCGCTTAGCGAATTCCAATTATCAACTGCTCTTACACTGAAAAAGTATTTCCTTATATCCTGCAAACAAGTTTTCTTACGAAGCTTCAAACTATGACCTCTAGTTCTATAGCCAGCCATATCGAAATATCGATCCCTATCCACTCTATCATAACCATGAAGGAATTTAAAGACTGTCACCATATCCCCCCTTACTCTTCTAGCTTCGAGTGATGGCAAGTCTAATTCCCTCAGCCTCTCATCATAACCGAGATTGCGTATTTCTGGCACCAGTTTCGTGGCATGTCTTTGAACTTTTTCAAGCTTAGCTATGTGCTTTTTCAAGTGCGGATTCCAAAAGGGGGCTGCATATTCGAGTTTTGGCCTCACATAGGTTACATAAATATTTCTGAACATTTCCTTGTCCATGTGCCTGAAGGCTACCCTTACATTTGATAAGAATGCATATGCTGCCCTTACTATGCCATTTATATGTATTTCTGGAGACAAATCTGCCAGTATGTTTACTCCTAGATCTCTCTAATTTTCTGTCTCTTGAAGTTGTACTCCAGCCACCGAGTAGTCAAGCTTGGGCCTTCTTGCACTTGTACCCATTCTCATTACCTTACATTTTGAAGTATTGAATTTCATTAGCCACTTTTCTGACCACTCATGCAGATTATTTAGATCCTCCTGAAGTTCTCTACCATTGTTCTCGTTTTTTACTTTCTTCACAATCTTTGCATCATCTGCAAACATATTCATGAATGAATTTACAGACTCTGGTAGGTCATTTACATATACAAGGAACAAAAGTGGCCCTAAAACTGAACCCTGTGGAACTCCACTACTAACTCTTCTCCATTCAGACACTGAGTGTCTTACTCTAACCCTCTGTTCCCTTCCTTCTAAGTAAGTTTTTATCCATTCCAAGACATTTCCACCTATTCTAGCCATTGATTGCAGCTTCCTAATAAGTCTCCCATGTGGAACAGTGTCAAACGCTTTCTGGAAGTCTAGGAATATGCAATCTGCCCAGCCCTCTCTTTCCTGTAAGATTTGGCTTACCTCATCATAAAATTCTAATAAGTTTGTTACTGTTGATCTACCTTCTCTGAAGCCATGTTGCCTCACTGACAAAAAGTTGAAGGATTCCAAGTGAAGAGAGACATGTTTCCTTAGTAGTTTCTCCATAACTTTGCAAACTATGCTGGTCAAGGAAACTGGTCTATAGTTCAGAGCCGTATCCCTCCTTCCCTTTTTGAAGATAGGTATCACATTTGCTTGTTTCCAGCATCTTGGAATCTCCCCCGACTCCAGTGACTCCTTAAATATGATACTTAGTGCCACTGATATTGTGTTTGCGCATTTTTTAAGCACATGAGGGGATATGTCATCAGGACCTGTAGCTTTGTGTGTGTGTGTGTGTGTGTGTGGTGTGTGTGTGTGTGTGTGTGTGTGTGTGTGTGTGTGTGTGTGTGTGTTTTTGAGGCTTTTTTTTTTCAGAATGTCTAGCCAAAGAATATGTTGGAATTGACCATATCTCTATCTTTTGGAAACACGAATCTAGCAATTTAATCTATTTACCAAACAAATTTCTTTTACCTGAGAGGTTTAATGCTTCTTTTGGACACTTTATTGGCAAAGTTAGTTTTACCTTAAGTACATAGATGAGATAATTAAGAAAAATACAGCGGCAATGATCTTCAGGAAGACCTAAAAATGTTAAATGATCCTTGACTTTCGATCTCTTCAATGTAAGCAGAACTCTCAGTATATCGTCAGAGTTCATTTATCAATATTAACACTTCAGATATGTGTTCAGGGTCACTTGGAATTGATAAAAAGGAGCATTTTAGCTAAATCTCTGTTTATTAGCAGTTAATTCGTTCTTTTAATAATTCTTGAGGATGTTAAAATTTTTTTTTTATTGGGGTGGGGAATTTGAGGGTCACAGTCTGCATGATAAGTCCACCAGGATATAAAAGTAAGTCTTTAGGATTGCAAGACCGTGCATATAATTTCAAGTAATTAATTTCATTTCCTATTTCAACCAATTATTTTAGGAATGAAGGGTACCTCGTGGGTTTTTTTATGTTATACTATAGTGAGCTTTTCTTATAACAAATGAATTTTTTTGTCGCTACTCCCACAAGAATTGAATTCGTTTATTTTTTGTTGCTTAAAGGTTATATTCTAAAAATCAGAATTGCGTTATTATATTTTCTGGTGTTCTCTATCGACTGAAAAAGTAATTCAGTATTTTTGGTACACATACAAATACATTGAGAGAGAGAGAGAGAGAGAGAGAGAGAGAGAGAGAGAGAGAGAGAGAGAGAGGAGAGAGAGAGAGAGAGAGAGAGGAGAAGAGGAGAGAGAGAGAAGAGAGAGAGAGAGAGAGAGAGATGATACACCTCCTTTGGTAAGCTTAAAGTTTGTTATTCCAACATGCTATGGGAAATTATGCCTTTATGCAACTACTACACTACTACTACTGCTGCTACTACTACTACTACTACCACCATCACCACCGCTACTACTACTACTAATAATAATAATAATAATACCATAGGCACAATTAAGCACTGAATGAATATACTTTATTAAAAAAAGAAAAAATATAAATAACTCCCAGTGAATACATATATTATTGTTTTCGAGCAATGCACCGTTCAATTTTAGAACATAAAATTTTACCTCAACATTTTTTTTTTCTTTTATTAATTGAAACAAGAAAGAACAGTAATATTAATTACTTATTTAATTGTTTACAGATTACTAATTAACTCTTTGGAGCATATAAACCCGAAAGCGGATATGCAAACTACTCTAATAGGCATTCGTATCTAAGATGGTAATAATTGCTCTTTAGATGCAGCTGAGTTAACAATGGAAAAGACTACTAAATAGTATATTATAGTGAGTGACAATATAGTTTTTTGATGAATGAGATGTTTCCTCAACAGATAGATTTTTATATATTTGGAAACAAGGTCAAGATACTGTCTAGTGTAGTGTGGTAATCACAAAAATAACAAAAAGAATTATTAATATGGTAAACATTGTTCAACTTTGCATAGAAAAGCAATAGTCATTAGTTTTACCATGTAGCTGAAAAATGCAGTTTGGTGTGAGATAGTAAGACATATGAGCTTATATGAAGCTGACCCCATGACTTTTAGTGCATTGAATTCATTGCAAAATGTACACACAAAAATCCTTTACGTTTATATACAATGCACAATTTCGCACCGGAAAAGAATAATAATTAATTTACAAAGTGACTGAAAAATATTGTGTTGTATGAGACAAACATACGAATACATTTGAAGTTTACCAGTTAGGATAACTGGGGGCAGTTATGGAAGAGAGCTCTTTCCAGAGTGACGGCACTGAGCCCATGGAAAGCTTAGGAAGATATGGCACCATTAAGTGGACAACTCTGGCATCTTACGTCAGAAGAGAATCCATCTTTTCTAATGACCACAGAGTTAAGGTAAGGTGAAAAATTATTACAATCTGTATTTTGTGTATTTGTGTGTGTGTGTGTGTGTGTGTGTGGTGTGTGTGTGTGTGTGTGTGTGTGTGTGTGTGTGTGTTATTCTTTGTGTGTTATTACGGTTATAGATTTATTTTTATTCGCAGAGTTATCATAATTCTAATTACATATATACTTATTTAGGATTAATCCATACTTTGAAGAGCATGCTAGAAAACAATAAATTAGCAATACATCCACCCTCCACTGGGCCTCATTAAGAGCTTCTGATTAGGCCAGGTAGATTGAAAATTTATTTTTATTTTGTTATTATTTTTTTTTTTTTGCCTTTCAAAGTGTGGATTTATCTCCGTATTAGTGGCACTCCCCTCAAA
>JAXCGZ010004678.1:30000-32500 GCA_037179515.1 Halocaridina rubra | reverse complement strand
TATATATATATATATATATATGTATATATATATATATATATATATATATATATATATATATATATATATATATATATATATATATATATATATATATATATATATATATATATATATATATATATATATATATATATATATATATATATATATATATATATATATATATATATATATATATATATATATATATATATATATATATATATATATATATATATATATATATATATATATATATATATATATATATATATATATATATATATATATATATATATATATATATATATATATATATATATATATATATATATATATATATATATATATATATATATATATATATATATATATATATATATATATATATATATATATATATATATATATATATATATATATATATATATATATATATATATATATATATATATATATATATATATATATATATATATATATATATATATATATATATATATATATATATATATATATATATATATATATATATATATATATATATATATATATATATATATATATATATATATATATATATATATATATATATATATATATATATATATATATGTATATATATATGTATATATATATATATATATATATATATATATATATATATATATATATATATATATATATATATATATATATATATATATATATATATATATATATATATATATATATATATATATATATATATATATATATATATATATATATATATATATATATATATATATATATATATATATATATATATATATATATATATATATATATATATATATATATATATATATATATATATATATATATATATATATATATATATATATATATATATATATATATATATATATATATATATATATATATATATATATATATATATATATATATATATATATTTCTATAAATATATATATATATATATATATATATATATATATATATATATATATATATATATATATATATATATATATATATATATATATATATATATATATATATATATATATATATATATATATATATATATATATATATATATATATATATATATCTATATATATATATATATATATATATATATATATATATATATATATATATATATATATATATATATATATATATATATATATATATATATATATATATATATATATATATATATATATATATATATATATATATATATATATATATATGTTTATATATATGTATATATATTTTTATATATACATATATATATATATATATATATATATATATATATATATATATATATATATATATATATATATATATATATATATATATATATATATATATATATATATATATATATATATATATATATATATATATATATATATATATATATATATATATATATATATATATATGTATATATATATATATATATATATATATATATATATATATATATATATATATACATATATATATATATATATATATATATATATATATATATATATATATATATATATATATATATATATATATATATATATATAAATCATTTTTTACCCCGACCGGGACTCGAACCTAGGACTTATGATTACTAAGTCAAGGCGCTACCACTACACCACAGGTTAAAAGCAAAACAATCTTATAGCTTATATCTGCTATACTTAGGGATGAACGCATTCTAACTGAATGCCACTATGTTCATAGTATAGATTCCCCAACCTCTTTCGTGGTTTCATTTTAGCATTTAATTCAATTCCCAATCTCATTCGGGGCATGAAATAACCAAATAAGCACATTACATATGTGAAAACTTGAATAATTGTTTACCCCGACAGGGACTCGAACCTAGGACTTATGATTACTAAGTCAGAGCGTTACCATTACACCACAGAAGTTTAAAATGAATCCAACCTTATAGCTTATATCTGCTATACTTAGGAATGAACGCATTCTATCTAAATGCCAATATGTTCATATTACAGATTCCCCAACTTCACTCGTGGCTTCATTTTAGCATTTAATTCAATTCCGAATATCATTCGGGCCATGAAATTACCAAACATTCACATTACACACACACACACATATATATGTATATATATATATATATATATATATATATATATATATATATATATATATATATATATATATATATATATATATATATATATATATATATATATATATATATATATATATATATATATATATATATATATATATATATATATATATATATATATATATATATATATATATATATATATATATATATATATATATATATATATATATATATATATATATATATATATATATATATATATATATATATATATATATATATATATATATATATATATATATATATATATATATATATATATATATATATTTATATATATATATATATATATATATATATATATATATATATATATATATATATATATATATATAT
>JAXCGZ010004678.1:7500-25000 GCA_037179515.1 Halocaridina rubra | reverse complement strand
CACAGAAAAAACAGTCAGGGTCCAGAGGACCCACAGATATGGAGGAATAGGCCCTGAGATGACGATAGATCTGCTTTTTGAAGGATGAAAGGTCATAAGAATTAGGAAAGACAGAAGGAGGAAGAGAGTTCCAAAGTCTGGAGGTAGATGGGAAGAAGCAGTTGCTGCACCGACCAATCCGTGAGCTACAAATCTCCACATTTGGCGAGTGTTATGCGGCCTCGGCAGTGGGGGAGGGATGCAACTCGCCAATTCATCAGAGCAGCAATGGAAGAAGCAGAGATAGAAAAGACTAAGGGAATATACCTACCCAACGACGAAGAGAGAGAGAATCCAGATTAGAAGTAAGAGAAGGATCATTAATGAGTCCGACTGCCTTAAATTCAAGCCTATCAAGAAGATAAGTATAAGAAGAAGCACCCCAGATGTGTGAGAAGTATTCTAAGCAGGGACGGTAAGACCTTTATGAATTTTAAATAACTGCAAGGAGGAAAAGTAATGACGAAAACGAAACAAAACCCATAATTTTTTGGGTGAAGATTTAGAAGTTTGGATTATGTAATCCCTCAGAGACAAGTTAGAGGCTATATGGGTTGCTAATATGTTGATAGAGTTAAGAGGGTAAATTTCGTTAGATTTGAAGACAACAGGGTTATCAGGAGGAGAAGAAGATAAAGAGATAGCCAGAAACTGTGTCTTGGAGGCATTGAATTTAACTAAATTTTGTGTGCCCCATGCAGATACTCTCTGCAAATCGGAGTTGTGAGTAGAAGAAAGAGTGATATGAGAAAGATAACGAGCAACAGATGAAGTTTGTGCGGAAAATGCAGAGGAAAACAGAAGGGTAGAATCATCAGCAAAGGCATGAAGAAAAGAGAAAGATGGGGATTTTAGAAGAACATTGATGAAGAGTAGGAACAGAGTGGGTGAAAGAACAGAGCCCTGTGGAACACCACTGGTAACAGAAAAAGGGTTAGATGTCGCGCCATCAACAACTACAGATATAAAATGGTCAGTAAGAAAGCTCGAAATCAGAGAACAGGAAGGAAGGGGTAAAGGCAGTGGCAGGAAGCTTGGCCAACAGAGCCTTGTGCCAGACTCTGTCAAAAGCCTTAGAGATATCAAGGGCGACAACAAAGGATTCCCCATTGTTCCGCTGAGAAGATGACCATACATGAGTAAGATAGGACAGGAGATCACCGGTATATCTTGCCTTGTGCAAGCCATACTGGTAATCAGGTATAAGTGAGTTAGGATCAAGGCGTTTCAAGAAGTGGGCATTGAGGAAAGTTTTGAAAACATTAGCAATAGAGGAGGCTAGGGCAATAGGTCAATAGTTTGAAGGAATAGAACGGTAACCCTTCTTAGGAACAGGTTGAACTAGAGCATGCTTCTGAGATGAAGGATAGATACTGGTTGACAGAATGAGGCGAAACTGACGGCAAAGCACAGGAGCCAGTTCATTTGCAAACTCCTTAAGGAACCTTGCAGGGATGCCATCGGAACCAGATGCCTTGTTCGTCTTTAGCGAGCGAATAACCTTATGAACTTTGCGTGAAGAAAGGGTAAGGGAGGGCATAGGGTTAGAGAGGGGTAAAGATTGAGGAACAGGTGTGCTGGAATCGTTTATTGAGGAGTTGGCAGAAAAATGAGATCCAAAGGGAGTTGCTTTGTCAGTGGGAGAGCAAACTATATAACCATCAGAATGAATGAGTGGAGGAAAGCTTGAGTTACAGAAGTTCTTGGAGAGGTTTTTGGCTTATGACCAGAAGCATTTGTCAGTGGGAGAGGAGTTAATGTCATCAACTCTCCTTCTTATAAAGGAAGCCTTAGACCTTCGAATCAGAGCAGTACAGCGAATCCTAGCTACAATACAAGCAGAGCGAGGTAAATTGGAAGGAGAGGCTTCGTAAGATCGGTGTGCCAGATTCCGAGCCTGGATACCCATGGAGCAGGTACGGTCAAACCGTAGGGGGAGAGAAAGTTTTTGTAGAAGATTGGATGTACGCCTCCATTCCCACGGTCATGATCTCGGCAACTTTAAGACCTACTTGATCAGGGTTGCAGGACCGAAAGCAGTAGCCATCCCATGGGAAATCAAAGAGGAAGTTACGCAAATTTTCATGCTAGGTACGCTCGAATTGCTAAAGGCGGTGCTGAGTTGGAGGGATTGGTGGAGGGGGAGCAAATATGGAAGGGACTGAGATCATAGTGAGTATTAGAGAAAGAAAGGACCTCCCTTCCTCCCACATCAGTGTGAGAAAAATTAAGCCAATCACTGTAGTGTACATTGAAGTCCCCAATATAGAGAACTTCAGCATGTGGGTGAGAAGATAGCAAGGACTCATGACAAGAGGACAGATATTTAAAGAAAGATGCAAAGTCAATGGAGATTGGAGAACAGTAGCAGAAGCAAAGGAATATAGTGGTAGTGGAAAGACAGATTTTCAGTCAGAGGACATCAAAGTCAGGAGATTCAAGGTCCATGAGCCATGCAATAGTAGTGTTAGTGTTCCAGTAGGCACAGACTCCACCTTTGGCTTTGGAACGAAAATGAGACTATAGGCTATAGTGAGAGATTTGAAACGGGTCAGTGGAAACATGGTTAGACAGCTGGGTTTCAGGGGGATGGAGGAGGTTAGGAAATTATTAATTATTATTTATTATTATAAACTTTATTTCCATTTTACAATGGGTATTCGTCAGCCAGGACAAGCCCCAACCCCCCACTGTGATGTCCACCCACAGCAGTTCCTGCCAGTAAACAGCTTAAACTCTCGGTCTTGGACGGGGACCGATCTTTCGACCTCGTGAATGCGAAGCCAGCGCGTTACCACTGTACCCAAGTACTATTCCACAGACAAAAGATTAGAGCTCAGTCACTAATGTTAGAATAGAGAAGAGTGAATGAAGCAGATCTATTAGAAAGTGCAACATTAAGGGCAGAACCATTAATAGCACCAGGCATGTGTACACTCAAGCCAGCTTGGAGTCAACAAGATCCCCGGAGATTCTTAGCACTTCTTTATGCCAGGTAGTGGGGGCCATAAGCTATGACCTTCCATATATTTAGCAAATAAAGGGAAAAAAGAAACAGATATGGGAATTGTTGTGACTTGTCATATGTAATGTTATAACAAAAAATGTGTAACAAATACACCAGAATATACGGTGTAGATATAAGCATAAGGAAAGAATCATCCTGATGAAGACTCACCCCCGGAGCTGTCTTGACAAGTCCTAGCTGAATTCGTAATACCTTCAGTCATAGTATTTCTATAGGTGGCTGGTGTCATGGCCCTTATAGATTCTAAGTAACTAAAAACAGGAAAAGTAATGACAAAATATAAACAGAACTTCAATTCTTTTTATACAGTTTTGGAAATTTGGATTACTTGTCTCCCCCAAGGGAAGTAAGAGGCTATCAAAATTCTAAATATGTTGATGGAATTGAGAGGTTAAATTTCGGTTTCCGAAGAAGTGAGCCAATCAGGAGAAAAAGAAGATAAAGAAATGGCCAGAACTGTCTTGTAGGCATTATATGAAACTAAAATTTAGGTGCACCGTTCAGATAAGAGTGATACGAAACTGATTACAAGTAGCAGATGAAGGTTTTGAAGGGAAGGCAGAGGAAAAATGAAGGATAAAATCGTCGGCAAGCATGGAGAAGAGAGGAAGGTGGAGACGAGAAAATCGCTGATGAAGAGAAGGAACAGAGTAGGTGAAAGAACAGAGCCCTGTGGAGCACCACTGGTAACTGGAAAGGAGCTAGATGTTGCACCATCAACTACCACAGATTTAATGCAGATAGAAAGAAGACTGGAAATCAGAGAACAGAGAGATGGTGTACAGAAATAAGTAGGAACTTTGGCCAACAGAGCCTTGTGCCACACTCTATCAAAGGCCTTAGAGATATCCAGGAAGACGACTAAGGATTACTAATATTTCTTCAGTGAAGATAACCATACCTGAGTCACTTAGGACATGAGGTCACCACAGAATCTTGTCATCCAAAAGCTGTAATGGTGATTGGAAATATGCAGTTTAGATTCAAGATCTTTTAAAAAGTGAGAATTGAGGAAAGTCTCAAACACTTTAGCCATAGCAGCAAATAGGGGAATTGGGCAGTATGTGGCAGCAATAGATTGGTCATACAACTTAGGAACATGCTGAGCTAGTGTGTACTTCCATGATAAAGGATTGACACTACTCTAGAGAATGAGGAAAAAAAACGACAAAGCACAGGAGCCAGTTTACTTTCAAGTTCCTTAAGGAACCTTGCAGGGATGCTATCAGGCCCGGATGCTTAGTTTATATTTAGAGAACAAAGAACCCTATGGATATTGCATGAAGAAAGAATAAAGTAGGGCATAGGGTTAGGGAGGGGTATAGTATGAGGGTCAGGTACACTGGAATTGCTTACTGAAGACTAAGCAGAAAAATGAGAGCAAAGTCTGTGTCTTTGTCAGTGGAAGAGTAAGCTATAGAACCATCAGGATGAATAAGAGGGGGGAAAGCTTGAGTTACAGAAACTTTCATCAGTGGGAGAAGAGCTTAGGTCATCAACTTTCCTTCTTTAGAAAATAGCTTTAGACCCACCAATCTGAGCAGTGTAGCAATTCCTAACTGTAATAAAAATTGAATGGGTCAAATCATAAGGAGAGGCTTAGTATGATCAGTATGCCCAATCTCTGGCATGATTGTCATAGAGTAGGCATGATCAAGTCAAGGATTGGGGAGAGAAAAAGTTTTGATAGCAAAGGGTATGAATGACGCCATTCCTATGGTTATGATCTCTATAACTTTTAGGGCAACCTCATGAGGTATGTGAGTTTAAATGCAGTAGTCATCTTATGGATTATCAAAGAGAAAGTTACACAAAACCTTACGTTGGGTACACTCGAAGTGCCAAAGACCGTGCTGAGTAGGATGGATTGTTACTGGGGGAGCAATACTGGAAGAGATTGAGCTCAAGTGCGGTCAGATTTACCAAGAGGGAAAAGTAACGAATATGAATATTTTTTTAAGATTGGAAGTAAAGAATAGATTAAGAATGCTAGCTGCAATGTCCTGGCAATCAGGAACAGGAGTAGGATGTGTGATAATCTGTTCCAGATCGTGAGTGACAAAGAAAGCAGAGACTTCACTTGCTCCAACAATTGTGTGAGAAAAATAAAGCCGTTCACTGTGGTGTACATATGAAGTCTTCAGTGTAAAGAACTTTAGCATGTGAGTGAGAAGGTAGCAAGGACTCATGAGGAGAGGATAAATATTCAAAGAAGGACATAAAGACAGTGGAGTTAGGAGAACAGTAGCAGAAGCAATTGAATATAGTGGTAGTGGAGAAATAGATCTTTATCAGAGAACATCAAAGTAATTAAATACGAGGCCCATGACCAATTGCAATGGGAACATTACTGTTGCAGTAGGAACAGATCCCACCTTTGGAACGGAAATGAGAATACATGTTATGGTGAGAGATTTGAAGTGGGTCAGGGGATGCACGGCTAGACAGCTGGAATTCATAAACAAAGTGGAAGTTAGGGAGGAATGTACCCAAATGCTGTTCCATGAATAGATGATTAGAGTATAGACTCCGAATGTTTGAAAGTGCATAGTTAAAGAGCCAAATTCATAGGAAGGGGCAAGGTTAAGGGATGATTCATTGCTAACACCAAGTGTTTCTTACCTCATACCAAGAGTGGAGTCAACAAGATACTCTGAGATTATATTGGATATGAGAGAAACGAAAGCAGAGAGTAACCGAGACTGGGGAGTTTACTGAATTGTCATATGTAATGACATGCATTACTTATGGATACATCAGAATATTTTGTGTAGGTGTTGGCATAGGGAAATAAGATTCAAGGAAGATATTACATGGAGCTACCTTCGTTTGTCCTAGTTAAGACGGATTTACCTTGTTTTGCAACACTGCAAGGGGCTGCTGGTACCATGAGCCATCCTACTACTATCTAAAAGAGAAACTATTATAGGGATTGGAAGAAGAATGGAAATGTTATAAGCATGAAGTTCTGAAGCATGCAGAGGTAGTGTCTGGGATGAGATAAATAGGTGGAAGTAGAAGGAAGGGTAGTGAATGGTGAAATGCTTAGGTGAGTGCAATATTGGCTAAAAAGAAGCAGACATATGAGGTATGTATGCAGAGATGTAATATACTGTGGAGGCATATGAAAGACATATCTAGAAGAGTGAGAAGCTAGGGAGTTGGATAGAAAAGGAGATATGAGGTGTGGTAGAAGCTTGTTTGAAAATTTTGAAAGAAATAAAAGGATGTTTTAGATGGAAGTGAAAAGAATGTAAAAAACTGAGTCTGATAAGGAGGAGAGAGTGAAAGTAGGAGAGGGGGAATTGCTAATGGTTGAAAGAATGGTGAAAGTTATATGAGGTGAGTATTTCAGTTCTTCTCTGAGGAACTATGGGGGATCCTTTGTTGTTGCCTTTGATATCTCTAAGGCTTTTCACAGAGTCTGGCACAAGACTCTGTTGGCCAAGCTCCCTGCATATGGCTTTACCCTTTCTTTCTGTTCTCTTACTGACCGTTTTATATTTGTAGTTGTTGATGGTGAGACATCATGACCTTTCTCTGTTGCCAGTGGTGTTCCACAGGGCTCTGTTCTTTCACCAACTCTGTTCCTTCTCTTCATTAATGATCTTCTACAATCCCCATCCTCCTCTCTTCATCATGCCTTTGCTGATGATTCTACCCTGCACTTTTCCACTGCCTTTTCTTCACAATCTTCATCTGCTACTCGTAATCAATCTCGAATCACCCTTTCTTCAACTCTAAACTCCGATTTTTATTTTCATGAGTGTGACACCGGGGACAGGCAGAAACTACCCTCATCAGTAGAGGCCCGGGCATGAGAAAATTTCAAGACGAAAGAAAAGAAAAAGGTTAAGGACAAGGCAAAGATAAGGTAATGTCACATAAAGGAAAACGACAGACAGAAAAAAACTGTCAAAGTACAGAGGACCCAGAGATATGGAGGACTAGGCTCCGAAATGATGATAGACCAGCTTTTTGAGGGGTGAAAGGTCATAAGAATTAGGAAAGACAGAAGGAGGAAGAGAGTTCCAGAGTCTGGAGGTAGATGGGAAGAAGCAGTAGCAGAACCGACCAATCTGCGAGCTACAAATCTCCACACAGTACCTGTGAGATGAGGCCGCTTGGTGAGTGTTACGCGGCCTCGGCAGTGGGGGAGGGATGCAACTCGCCAACTCATCAGAGCAGCGATGGAAGTAGTAGTGATAGAAAAGCGAAAGGTAAAATACCTTACGGCGAAGAAAGAGAGAGAATTCAGGTTAGATGTAAGAGAAGGATCATTAATGAGTCTGACTGCCTTAGATTCAACCCTATCAAGAAAATAAGTAAAGGAAGTAGCACCCCAGATAAGTGAGCAGAATTCTAAGCAGGGACGGAGAAGGCCTTTGTAAATTTTAAGTAACTGCAAAGAGGAAAAGTAATGACGAAAATGAAACAAAACCCCCCAATTTTTTAGATGATTTAGACATTTGGATTATGTGATTCCTCCAAGACAAGTAAGAGGCTATGTGGATTCCTAATATGTTGATATAGTTAAGAGGGTAAATTTCGTTAGTTTCAAAGACAATAGGGTTATCAGGTGAAGAAGATAGAGAGATAGCCAGAAACTGTGTCTTGGAGGCATTGAATTTAACTAGATTTTGAGTGCCCCAATCATATACTCTCTGCAAATAGAAATTAAGAGTAGAAGAAAGAGTGATACGAGATTGATTACGAGTAACAGATGAAGGTTGTGAAGAAAAGGCAGAGAAAGAGTGAAGGGTAAAATCATCAGAAAAGGCATGAAGAAGAGAGGAATATGGGGATTGTAGAAGATCATTGATGAAGGAACAGAGTAGATGAAAGAACAGAGCCCTGTGGAACACCACTGGTAACAGAGATAGGGCTAGATATTGCGCCATCAACAACTACAGATATAGAACGGTCAGTAAGAAAGCTGGAAATCAGAGAACAGAAAGAAGGGGTAAAGCCAGTGGCAGGGACTTTGGGCAACAGAGCCTTGTGCCAGACTCTGTCAAAAGCCTTAGAGATATCAAGGGTGACGACAAAGGATTCCCCATAGTTCCTCAGAGAAGATGACCATGCATGAGTAAGATGCGACAGGAGATCACCAGTAGATCTTGCCTTGCAGAAGCCGTACTGGTGATCGGAGATATGTGAGTTAGATTCAAGACATTGAGAATTGAGCAAAGTTTTGAAAACTTTAGCAATAGAGGAGGTTAGAGCAATAGGTCGGTAGTTAGAAGAAATACAGCGGTCACCCTTCTTAGAAACAGGTTTAACTAGAGTATGCTTCCAAGATGAAGGATAGATACTGGTTGACAGAATGGCAAAATGACGGCAAAGCACGGGAGCCAGTTCAACTGCAAACTCCTTAAGGAACCTTGCAGGGATACCATCGGAACCAGATGCCTTGTTTGTCTTTAGCGAGCGAAGAACCTTATGAACTTTGCGTGAAGAAGGGATAAGGGAGGGCATAGGGTTAGAGAGGGGTAAAGACTGAGGAACAGATGCGCTGGAATCGTTGATAGAAGAGTTGGCAGAAAAATGAGACCCAAAGAGAGTTGCTCTGTCAGTAGGAGAGCAAGCTATAGAACCATCAGAACGGATGAGAGAGGGAAGGCTTGAGTTACAGAAGTTTTTGGAGAAGTTTTTGGCTAAGGACCAGAAGCATTTGTCAGTGGGAGAGGAGTTAAGGTCATCAACTGTCCTTCTTATAAAGGAAGTCTTAGACCTTCGAATCTGAGCAGTACAGCGATTCCTAGCTATAATAAAAGCAGAACTAGATAAATCGGAAAGAGTGGCTAGGTAAGATCGGTGAGCCTGATTCCTAGTCTGGATAGCCATGGAGCAGGCACGGTCAAACCAAGGTTTAGGGGGAGAGAAAGTTTTTGTAGAAGAGGGAATGTACGCCTCCAATCCCGCGATCATGATTTCGGCAACTTTTAGAGCTACCTTATCAGTGTTGCGGGACCGAAAGCAGTAGTCATCCTGTGGGAAGTCAAAGAGAAAGTTAAGTAAATTTTCATGTTGGGTACTCTCGAAGTGCCAAAGGCGGAGCTGAGTTGGAGGGATTGGTGGTGGGGGAGCAAAAATGGAAGGGACTGAGATCATAGAATGGTCAGATTTCCCAAGTGGGGAAAGCACAGAATAAGAGTAGTTCGAAGGGTTATAAGTAAAAAAATAGGTCCATAGTGTTTGCAGCATGTTCGTGACTATCAGGAACGCGAGTAGGATGTTTGATAATTTGCTCCAGTTCATGAGTAATAGAGAAAGCAAGGGCCTCGCTGTCTCCCACATCAGTGTGAGAAGAATGAAGCCACTCACTGTGGTGTACATTGAAGTCTCCAATGTAGAGAAATTCCGCAAGTGGGTGAGAAGATAGCAAGGACTCATGGCACGAGCACAGATATTCAAAGAAAGACACAAACTCGGTGGAGTTTGGAGAACAGTAGCGGAAGCAAAGGAAGATAGTGGTAGTGGAGAGATAGACTTTTAGACAAAGAACACCAAAGTCAGGAGATTCAAGGTCCATGAGCCTAGCAGTAGGAATGTTAGTGTTGCAGTAAGCACAGACCCCACCTTTGGAACAAAAACGAGTGTACACATTATAGTGAGAGATTTGAAATGGGTGAGTGGAAGCATGTATAGACAACTGGGTTTCAGATAGGAGGAGGAGGTTAGGGAGGAAAGTGCCCAAGTGCTGTTCCATAGACGAAAGATTAGAGTTCAGCCCATGAATGTTAGAATAGTGAAGAGTGAAAGAAGCAGATCTATTGGTAGGTGCAAGGTTAAGGGCAGAACCATTACTACCACCATGCATGTCTGCTCTCAAGCCAATAGTGGAGTCAACACGATCCCCGGAGATTCTTCGCACCCCTCTATGCAGTAAGTATCTGAGTGGGGCAATGAAAATTTAGTTAAATTTAATGCCTCTAAGATATAGTTTCAGGTTGTGTCTTTATCTTCTTCTCCTCCTGATAACCCAATTGTCTTCAAAACCAATGAAATTTACCCTCAAAACGTTATCAACATATTAGGAATCAATATTGCCTCTGACTTGTCATGGAGGACTCTCATAATCCAAATTTCTAAAGCTTCATCAAAAAAACTAGGGGTTTTGTTTCGTTTTCGTCATTACTTTTCCTCTTTGCAGTTACTTTAAATGTACAAAGTTCTTATCCGTCCCTGCTTAGAATACAGCTCACACATCCGGGTTGCTTCTTCCTTTACTTATCTTCTTGATAGGGTTGAATCTAAGGCAGTCAGACTCATTTATGATCCTTCTCTTACTTCTAACCTGGATTCTCTCTCTCTTCGCCATAAGGTATCTTCTCTTTTGCTTTTCTATCGCTACTACTTCCATCGCTGCTCTGATGAGTTGGCGAGCTGTATCCCTCCCCCACTGCCGAGGCCGCGTAACACTCGCCAAGCGGCCTCATCTCACAGGTACTGTGTGGAGATTTATAGCTCGCGGATTGGTCGGTGCAGCGACTGCTTCTTCCCATCTACGTCCAGACTCTGGAACTCTCTTCCTCCTTCTGTCTTTCCTAATTCTTATGACCTTTCACTCTTCAAAAAGCAGATCTATCGTCATCTCAGAGCCTAGTCATCCATATCTATGGGTCCTCTTTACTTTGACTGTTTTTTTTCTGTCTGTCGTTTTCCTTTGTGTGACATTGCCTCATATCTGTCTTGTCCTTAACCTTTTTCTTTTCCTTCGTCTTGGCATTTTCTTGTGCCCGGGCCTTTATTGATGAAGGCAGTTTCAGGCTGTCCCGGTGTCACACTCATAAAAAAAGGAACTTCTAAATGAGGAAGATGATAGAAAGGCAGAGATTGTTGCTGTGGGAGATAAATGAATAATGCCTATGTAAGGTGAGAAGACCGATAGGGGAAATAACAATAGAGGTTGCAGATAAAGAACTAGAAATACATGGCTGTCATGTAGAATTCTTGCTAAAATGTGGAAACCCAATAGTGGAATGGTTAGTGGGGTTGTTACTTATATGTTACAGAATATGGTGGGTCCCATTTGATTGGAGGAGTGGATATATAGTTCCACTTTATAAATGGAAGGGCAATAGGTATATAGTAGTTTTAGAAGAACTGCTTTGTTGATTGTAGTTGGCAAAATAAATGGAAGAGCGTTAATTGAAAGGATTAGAAAAGATACAAGGAGATTGGTCGGGGAAGAATATCGTCAGCTCAGGGGAGAAATTGGTTGTGTTGTTCAGGTGCTTTGGTAAGACAGATGTGTGAGAAGTTATAGTAAGGTAAGGACACGTGTTTGGCTATTATGGACTTGGAGAAAGCATATGGCAGAGCTGAGAGAGAGGTATTATGGAATACACTGTAAACGTATGGAATAAGTGGAAGTTTGTGGAATATGCTTAAGAGTTTTTACAAGACTAGTAGAGTATTTGTTAGAGTCGGGAATGGTATGGATAATTGGTTAGAGGTGAATGTTGGTTTATGTAAAAATTTTGTAATGTCTCTATGATTGCTTACTATGCATATGAACTGAGTGATAAGGGAAGAAAATGTAAGAGTGCTTGCAGAGACTTGAGATTAGTTGTTGAGAATAGAAGCTTGTGTAAAGTGCATAAATTGACATTTCCAGATTACACAGTACTGATGGCTGATTCTGAGGATGAAATGAAGAAATTGGTGACTGAATTTGTTAGGGAGTGTATATTATTAAAATATTACAAAATATTAGTTCAAATAGAGTCATGAAATTTACGAAAAGTGTTAATGTTGGCAGATTGAGTGTGAGAGTAAATAGGGATAGTCGTGATGGGATGAAAAGTATGATTATATATAGGCATTTAGTAATGAATACATAAATAATGATATATGAATAGAGAAGAGGCTTTGACTTTAAAAGAAGATTAAAGTAACATGATTAATGTAATAGAGATGAGGTGCTCGAGAGAGTGAGACACAGAAAGAGTATTGAAAGAAAGCTATCAGGTAAGTAATATTGAAGGGTATTGAGATTGTGTGGACACATGTAATGTATAAGTGATGAATGACTAGCAAAGAGATTGAAGAAGTGGTTTCAGTAAGTCCAAAAGGAATTACTAGACTGAAATAGACGGATGGATGGAAAGAGCATTGGATACACGCGGCATGACAGTGGAGCAAGGAAGAGAGAGTTCAAGAGATATGAATGAGCTGAGGAATATTGGGTATAGGTGAAGCGGACCATAGGGATTTCTCGGAGCTGCTTTCACAATTACCTATGACAGGCAATTGTGAGGGGTTGCCTCACACATGAAAATCCTTGTTCACTTACCCTGAGAATGGCCCTAGCAGGATGGTAGGGAGAAGTTCTGGCAATCATTTATTACCAAGGAGCTGATATTAGTGACTGTGGTGTGTCTTTTCTTGTGATGAATCTGAGTTCTTTGGCTTGGACAACCCCTTTACGAAGGGGAATGGGGCCATTGTGAATATATATATATATATATATATATATATATATATATATATATATATATATATATATATATATATATATATATATATATATATATATATATATATATATATATATATATATATATATATATATATATATATATATATATATATATATATATATATATATATATATATATATATATATATATATATATATATATATATATATATATATATATATATATATATATATATATATATATATATATATATATATATATATATATATATATATATATATATATATATATATATATATATATATATATATATATATATATATATATATATATATATATATATATATATATATATATATATATATATATATATATATATATATATATATATATATATATATATATATATATATATATATATATATATATATATATATATATATATATATATATATATATATATATATATATATATATATATATATATATATATATATATATATATATATATATATATATATATATATATATATATATATATATATATATATATATATATATATATATATATATATATATATATATATATATATATATATATATATATATATATATATATATATATATATATATATATATATATATATATATATATATATATATCAACCTCCTGCGAGACGTCAAAGAAGAAGGGGAGTAGAGGGGAGAATGACTTCTCCCCAAACTCTAGTTTTGGGGTGTCTAAATGTGCGTGGTTGTAGTACGATAGAGAGCAAAAGATGTGAGATTGGATATATGTTTGGTAAGAGGAGGATGGATGTATTGGCATTGTGTGAGACGAAGATGAAAGGAAAAGGAGAAGTGGCATTTGGTGATGTGATGGGTAGGGTGTCTGGGGTTGAAAGGGGGAGAGCGAGAGAAGGTGTGGCATTATTGCTGAGTGAATGGATGGTAAATCAGGTAGTGGAATGGAAAGAAGTGTCATCTAGGCTGATGTGGGTGAGGGCTAGGATAGGAAGGGAATGTTGGGCTTTTGTTAGTGCGTATGGGCCAGGATGTGAGAGAAGTGAGGAAGAGCGGGATGAATTCTGGAATGAGTTAACTAGATGTGTGGATGGTCTGAGTAGAAGGAACTATGTAATTGTGTTGGGTGACTTGAATGCCAGAGTGGGTGATGGAGAGATAGAAGGTGTTGTAGGAAAGTATGGGGTACCAGGTGGGAATGAGAGTGGCGAGAGACTGTTAGATATGTGTGTGGAGCAAGAGTTGGTGATAGGTAATAGTTTATTTAAGAAGAAGTTAATAAATAAGTATACATGGATGAGAGTGGCAAATGGAAGAGTGAAAGAAAGAGCATTGATGGATTATGTGTTGGTAGCAAAGAGCATGATTGGTAGAGTGAAAGATGTACATGCATTCAGGGGTGTGGCTGCTGGGATGTCTGATCATTTTTTGGTTGAAGCAAAAGTGGTAGTAGCAAAAGAGTGGGGAAATAGTGTGGGGGATGTAGAAGGGAAATAGTGAAGGTGGAAGAGTTGAAAAAGCCTGAGAAGAGACAGGAATATCAGGACAGGTTGAGAGTGGCATATGACAGGGTGAAAGAAAGAGAAGTTGGGGAGTTAGGGGAGGAATGGGGGTTGATGAAAGAATGTTTTGTGGGACATGCAAGTGATGTGTGTGGAAAGAGGTTTGTTGGAGGTGGCATGAGGAGGGGCAGCGAGTGGTGGAATGAAGGGGTGAAAATGAAGGTGGAAGAGAAAAAGAGGGCTTTTGAGGAATGGCTGCAGTGTAAAAGTAGGGAGAAGTATGAAAGATATAGGGAGAAAAATGTGGAAACCAAGCGGAAGGTAGAGGAAGAGAAGAGGTTGGCAAATGTTAGGTGGGGACAGGATTTTAGTAGGTCATATGAGGAGAATAAAAAGAAGTTTTGGAAAGAAGTGAAGAGAGCAAGGAAGGGTGGATCGAGGATGGAAGAGACAGTGAAAGATGTGAATGGACAGATGTTAAGAGGGAACGATGCAAGGAAAAGATGGGCAGAATATTTTGAGTGCTTGCTTAATGTTGAGGAAGATAGAGAGGCAGCTATAGTGGCAGTGGGAGGGGTTCAAGGGCCAGTAATGGGAGATGAAAATGAGAGAGAGATTACAAGAGAGGAGGTGAAAAGGGAAATGTATGAAGCGAAAGCAGGTAAAGCACCTGGAATGGATGGTGTGAGAGCGGAGATGTTGAAAGAAGGGGGTGTGACTGCATTGGAATGGTTAGTGAGAGTGTTTAATATATGCTTTATGTTGTCATTGGTGCCAGTGGATTGGGTGATTGCCTGTATAGTGCCCCTATACAAAGGTAAGGGAGATATGTATGAATGCAGTAATTTTAGGGGTATAAGTTTGTTGAGTGTGGTAGGAAAAGTATATGGTAGGATACTGGTTAATAGGATTAGGGATAAGACAGAATATGTGATCGTGGAAGTGCAGAGTGGTTTTAGGAGAGGTAGAGGTTGTATAGATCAGATTTTTATAGTTTGGCAGTTATGTGAGAAATATTTAGCAAAGGGTAAGGATGTGTATTTTGCATTTTTGGATCTGGAGAAAGCATATGATAGAGTTGATAGAGAGGCTATGTGGAATGTTTTGAGATTATATGGAATCAATGGTAAATTGTTGCATGCAGTGAAGAGTTTGTATGAGGGTAGTAGAGCTTGTGTTAGGGTAGGGAATGAAGTGAGTGAGTGGTTTCCAGTGAGTGTGGGACTGAGACAGGGATGTGTGATGTCACCATGGCTGTTCAATTTGTATATTGATGGAGTTGTAAGAGAGGTGAATGAGCGAGTGCGTGGTCGAGGTTTGAGAATGGTATATGGGGATGATAACGAGTGGGAGCTGAATCAGTTGCTGTTTGCAGATGATACTGTGGTGGTGGCAGATTCAGAGGAAAAGCTGTGTCAGTTAGTGTCAGAATTTGGAATGGTGTGTGAGAGAAGGAAGCTGCGAGTGAATGTGGGAAAGAGTAAGGTTATGAGGTGTACAAGAAATGAGGATGGCGCTGGATTGAATGTTATGTTGAATGGAGAGACACTTGAGGAGGTTAATCAGTTTAAGTATTTAGGCTCGGTTATAGCTGCAAATGGTAGAGTGGAAGCAGATGTGTGTCACAGAGTGAATGAAGGATGTAAAGTGTTGGGTGCATTGAAAGGAGTGATGAAGAATAGAGGGTTGGAAATGAATGTTAAGAAAGTTTTGTATGAGAAAGTGGTTGTGCCAACTGTGATGTATGGATTAGAGTTATGAGGTATGAAAGTAAGTGAGAGACGGAAACTAAATGTGTTTGAGATGAAATGCCTGAGGAGTGTGATTGGTGTATCTCGATTGGATAGGGTTAGGAATGAAGTGGTGAGAGCAAGAACGGGTGTGAGGAGAGAAATTGCAGCCAGAGTAGATATGAATGTTCTGAGATGGTTTGGCCATGTGGAAAGGATGGATGATGAAAAGCTGCTGAAAAAGGTGATGAATGCGAGGGTTGATGGGAGAAATGCTAGAGAGAGGCCTAGGTTTGGATGGATGGATGGAGTAAGGAGAGCCCTGAATGATGGAATGGATGTGAGGGAACAAGCGAGCGTCTAGGAATAGGAATGAGTGGCGAGGTGTGACGCGGCTCTGATGGGCATCTGCTGTTACCACGGGGCTGCATCTTACATAAGCTATAGCCCTGTGGTAGGGGCAGTAGGAGGAGCTGGCAGTTGTGAAGCGACACAGGTTGTGGAAGAGCCGGGAGGATGGGCTGTGGAACTCCAGCAGTGCCATCTGAACGGTCGCTAGCTCCCTCGTCATTGCCCATAGAGCAAAGTAATCCCACTATTTGTTTTCCTTTCTTGATGTCGGCTACCCCCAAATTAAAGGAGGAAACAGCCAAGGTATATGTATGTGTGTATATATATATATATATATATATATATATATATATATATATATATATATATATATATATATATATATATATATATATATATATATATATATATATATATATATATATATATATATATATATATATATATATATATATATATATATATATATATATATATATATATATATATATATATATATATATATATATATATATATATATATATATATATATATATATATATATATATATATATATATATATATATATATATATATATATATATATATATATATGTATATATATATATATATATATATATATATATATATATATATATATATATATATATATATATATATATATATATATATATATATATATATATATATATATATATATATATATATATATATATATATATATATATATATATATATATATATATATATATATATATATATATATATATATATATATATATATATATATATATATATATATATATATATATATATATATATATATATATATATATATATATATATATATATATATATATATATATATATATATATATATATATATATATATATATATATATATATATATATATATATATATATATATATATATATATATATATATATATATATATATATATATATATATATATATATATATATATATATATATATATATATATATATATATATATATATATATATATATATATATATATATATATATATATATATATATATATATATATATATATATATATATATATATATATATATATATATATATATATATATATATATATATATATATATATATATATATATATATATATATATATATATATATATATATATATATATATATATATATATATATATATATATATATATATATATATATATATATATATATATATATATATATATATATATATATATATATATATATATATATATATATATATATATATATATATATATATATATATATATATATATATATATATATATATATATATATATATATATATATATATATATATATATATATATAT
>JAXCGZ010004677.1:27500-32500 GCA_037179515.1 Halocaridina rubra | reverse complement strand
AATTAAAATGTCCACTATCAATTAGTGTTTCATTTCCAAAGACATGGACGAGGAAGAGAATTCGAAAAAAAAAATGAAATTAATAGTAACATGCTTTCAGTTCAGAGAACTGACATACCTCGAAAAGACAAGCAAGCAAAATAAAGAGGTCTGTTGTCTTCATCGAGATGTGAATGTCCATCAACTGTAGTTGCGGGAAATATGCATTTATCTTGATGAGAATTGCAATATCAGAGTCTCCTCTCTTTCCTGTTTGGTATTTTGGGGATTCTTTATGAATATTCTCGACATAATGCCTGAATAGCTTAGATTTTTATGACTCAGAGAACGATGGGTCTGCTGTGAAAGTGGATCATTTGAATAGTAAATAGTAAAAGAAACAGATATATCGGGAAGTGCAAGGTTATGGGTAGAACCATCACTATTACTAGACGTGTCTACCTTCACGCCTGTATTGAAGTAAGCAAGATCGCCGGAGATTCTTAACACCCCTCTATGCTGGGTACTGGGAGTCATATGTTATGAACATTCAATAATAATAATAATGATAATAATAATAATAATAATAATAATAATAATAATAATAATAATAATAATAATAATAATAATAATAATAATAATAATAATAATAATAATAATAATAATAACAATAATAATAATAATAATAATAATAATAATAATAATAATAATAATAATAATAATAATAATAATAATAATAATAATAATAAAACGACCAAAATTGAATGGGATAGCGAGAGATGTGTATCGCATTCTGCACAGTATCCATTTCCAAAATGGTGAATTCAGTGCTCTTCTACTCAGACTCACCCTCTTCTTAATCCTAAATAGATGTTGATTGATTCTGAACTAGGAGTAAGAAAGGGTATTGCAGAAACATATCGTAAAGCAACAACAAGTTCTTCTATTTCCAGTTGTCAGAATTCAATTTTAAGAAAATAAGTTACCTTGACTTAACAATATTACAAAGATCAAGAATTTGATTTAAAGATTAGATATTTTTCTGTATTAGCTTTACTTCCAGTGAATGGTGTGGTAGCAAGCTTCCTGAATCTGAGTGAAGATCACGACTATCCTAATCGCATATTTTAATGTTACATACACTGTCTAAGCCAGAGGCAGAAGTGGGTGCAAGATAGAAGGAACCTTTTCCATTGCATCTAGGAATGTTCATGATCAAATAAAGAATGACGTCTCTGGAACTAACAACAGTTTATATATGTGGCATATACTATATCCAAACTTCATTTGCTTGTCAAAACTAATGCGTTAATCAAAGGAAACTTTAGCCATAAAGAAAAAAATAACCAAGGAAGAGGGAGTATTTACAAACCAAGAAATAAATATATCAATAAATGCCTTCAGTTATTAATTACATATTGCAAAGCTGAGAAGAAAAGAAGTTTCTTAGAATGGGTTGCTCAAATATGCACACTATATAAGTTTATAACTGTAATTTTATTTTTGTTCTATCAGTGAAAAGTATGACACAATCCCCTTTTATAGTAATGTTTTTCATATGGAAAATATCAAATATGAATACAAAATATTGGCATAAAAATATTCATGACATATAACTTTAATAATACAAAATACATCCACTATACATTCATCAATTGACCTGTCGCCGTTTCTATCCGTTCATAAATCCTTCTAACTAGTTTTGCCAATACTTGCAGCTTCCTAAGAAGTTTCCCATGTAGAGCCATAGCAAATGCCATCTGAAAATCTAATATGAAGTGTGCACAGCCTTCTCTCTCTTGTAAGTTTAATTTTCCCTCCTAATTTTAGCCTTCTCTGTGACCATGCTGTCTTATGGACAACAAGTGAAGAAAAGTACGTTTCCTAACTAGTTTCTCTATATCTTTGCAAGCTATGCGGGGTACTAAACCTGGTATATAACGTAGAGCTGTGGTTCTATTTCAACTATTGAAGGTAGGTACCACGTTCACTTGTTTCCAGCATCTTGGAATCTCCACACACTCCAGCGACATTTCAAATATGATGATGCATACAGTTACAGAAAACAGTGCAGAATGCAGAAACATAAAGACGAAGGAAAAGAAAAAAAGATGAGGTAATGATATACAAACGAAAAGGACAGACTGTAAATATAGCAAAAGTACTGAGGACCTAGAGGTATGGAGGATTAGATCCGCTTTTTGAAGGAAGATTGGTCATAAGAATTTGGAAAGACGGAAGTAAGAAGAGAGTTCCAGAGTCTGGAGGTAGATAAGAAGAAGAAGAAGAAGTCGCTGCACCGACCAATCCGTGGGCAACAAATCTCCACAAAGTACCTGTGAGACGAGGTCGCTTGGCAAGTGCCATGTGGCCTCAGCAGTGGGGGAGGGATGCAACTCGCCAACTCATCAGAACAGCGATGGAATTAGTAGCGACAGAAAAGAGTAAAGGATGATACCATTTGTCGATGAGAGAGAGAATATGTCATTAATGGGTCTGACTGACTTAGATTCAACCCTATCAAGGCAATAAGTATAAAAAGAAGCATCTCAGATAAGTGAGCAGTAGTCTAAGCAGGGATGGATAAGACCTTTACAGATTTTAAGTAACTGTAAAGAGGAAAAGTAATGACGAAAACGAAACAGAACCCCCATTTTTTTTTCTTGCAGGGTTAGAAATTTGGATTATGTGAGTCCTCCAAGACAAGTTAGAAGCTCTATGGATTTCTAATATGTTGACAGAATTAAGGGGGGTAAAGTTCGTTAGCTTCGAAAACAATAGGGCTATCAGGGGGAGAAGAAGATAAAGAGATAGCCAAAAATTGTGTTGGAGGCATTAAATTTATCTAAATTTTGGATGCCACACACAGGTGCTCTCTGCAAATCAGAGCTGAGAGTAGAAGAAAGAGTGATACGAGACTGATTATGAGTAGAAGATAAAGATTGTGAAGAAGAGGTAGAGGGAAAGTGGAGGGTAGCATTGTCAGCAAAACAATGAAGAAGAGAGGAAGATGGGGATTGTAGAAGTTCATTGATGAAGAGAAGGAATAGAGTTGGTGAAAGATGAGAGCCCTGTGGATCACCACCGGTATCAAAGAAAGGGCAGGATGTTGCACCATCAACAATTACAGATATAAAATGGTCAGAAAGAAAACTGGATATCAGAGAACAGAGAGAAGGGATAAAGCCATAGGCAGAGAGTTTGGCCAACAGAGCCATGTGCCAGACTCTGTCAAAAATCTTAGAGATATCAAGGGCAATGACAAGGATTCCCTATAGTTCCTCAGAGAAGATGACCATATAAGAGTAAGATAAGACAGGAGGTCACCAACGGAGCTTGCCTTGCGGAAGCCGTACTGGTGATTGGAGATAAGTGAATTAGATTCAAGGCGTTTCAAGAAGTAAACATTGAGCAAAGTTTCGAAAACTTTAGAAATAAAGGAGGTTAGGACAATAGGTCGGTAGCTTGAAGGAATAGAGTGGTCATCCTTCTTAGGAACAGGTTGAACTACAGCATGCTTCCTAGATGAAGGACAGATACTGGTTGACAGAATAAGGTGAGAAAGATGGCAAAGCACAGGAGGCAGTTCATCTGCATATTCCCTAAGGAACCTTGCAGGGATACCAACGGAACCAGTTGCCTTGTTTGTCTTTAGCGAGCAAAGAACCTTATAAACTTTGCGTGAAGAAAGGATAAGGGACAGCGTATGGTTAGAGAGGGGTAGAGTTTGAGGAACAGGTGCGCTGGAATAGTTTTCAATAGAGTTGGCAGAAAAATTAGAGCCAAAGAGAGCGGCTTAGTCATTTGGAGAGCAATCTTTAGAACCATCAAAGCGAATGAGAAAGGGAAAGCTTGAGTTACAGAAGTTTTTGAAGAGGTTTTTAGTTCAGGACCATAAGCATTTGTCAGTGGGAAAGGAGTTAAGGACATCAACTTTCCTTCTTATAAAGGAAGCCTTAGACCTTCGAATCTGAGCAGTACAGTGATTCCTAACTACAATAAAAGCATAGCGAGTTAAATCGGAAGGAGAGGGTTGGTAAGATTTGTGTGCTTGATTCCTGACCTGGATAGCCATGGAGCATGCACAGTCAAACCAAGGTTTAGAGGAAGAGAAAGTTTTTGTAGAAGAGGGGATGTACGCCTCCATTCCTGAGGTCATGACCTCGGCAGCTTTGAGGGGTACCTGATCAGTGCTGCGGGACCAAAAGCAGTAGTCATCCCATGGGAAGTCAAAGAGGATGTTATGCAAATTTTCACGCTGGATATGCTCAAAGTGCCCAAGGCGGCACTGAATAGGAGGGATTGGTGGAGGGGGAGAGAAAATGGAAGAAATTGAAATCACAAAGTGGTCAGATTTACCAAGAGGGGAAAGCACAGAATAAGAGTAGTTTGAAGGGTTAGAAGTAAGAAATAGGTCAAGAGTGTTGGCTGCATGTTCTTGTCGAGCAGGAACACTAGTAGGATGTTTAATAATATATTCCAGATCGTGAGTAATAGAGAAAGTAAGGGCCTCACTTCCTCCCACATTTGTGTGAGAAGAATTAAGCCAATCACTGTGGCGTACATTGAAGTCTCCAATGTAGAGAACTTCAGTATGTGGGTGAGAAGATAGCAAGGACTCATGGCACGAGGACAGATATTCAAAGATAGACACACACTCGGTGGAGTTTGGAGAACAGTAGCAGAAGCAAAGGAAGATAGTGGTATTGGAGAGATAGATTTTTAGCCAATTAACATCAAAGTTCCGAGATTCAAGGTCAATAAGGCTTGCAATAGGAGTGTTAGTGTTACAGTAGGCACAGACCCACCTTTGGAACAAAAACGAGTATACAGGTTATAGTGAGAGATTTGAAATGGGTCAGTGGAAGCATAAATTGACAGCTGGGTTTCAGATAGGAGGAGGAGGAGGTTAGGGAGGAAAGTACCCAAGTGCTCTTCCACAGACGAAAGATTAGAGTTCAGTCCACGAATGTTAGAACAGTGAAGAGTGAAAGAATCAGATCTATTGGGAGGTTCAAGGT
>JAXCGZ010004677.1:20000-22500 GCA_037179515.1 Halocaridina rubra | reverse complement strand
CGAAGAAGAGGATAAATTGTAAGATGCAAAAGGAGAATGAGAAAAAGAAAAAGGAGAAGGAGAAAGAAAGGAAGAAGAGGAATAATAATAAACCTTTATTTCCATTATACAATGGGCACTAGTCAGCCGGGGCAAGCCCCAACCCCCACTGTGGTGCCCAACCACAGCAGTAACCTGCCAGTAAACAGCTTTAACTCTCGGTCTTGGGCGGGAACCGATCTCTCGACCTCGTGAATGCGAAGCCTGCACGTTACCACTGTACTAGAAGAAGTAAATCATAAATAAGAAGACGAAGAGTGCAATATTGTAGAAGGATAAGAAGGAAGAATGAGGAAATGAAGCAGCTATAGTCGAGCAGTAATAATAATAATGGATTTGGTTTTACGTCACGAACTCCCTTTTCTACTAAGGGCTAGGTCGGTTGCCTTCTTACGAAGGACTTGTTTTGGTAGATGTAATCGTTACCCTGAGTGTATGCCCTTACTAACCTCAGTCCATGACAGGGCGCGAACCCTCGACCTGCCGCCTCAGAGTCGCAGCCGCTACCATTTTGCCACGGAGACTACTGTAATAATAATAATAATAATAATAATAATAATAATAATAATAATAATAAAGATAATATTAATAGTAATAATAACAATAATAATAATAATAATAATAATAATAATAATAATAATAATAATAATAATAATAATAATAATAATAATAATAATAATAATAAAAATAATAATAATAATAATAATAAGAAGAAGAAGAATATAATAATAATAATAATAGTATAATAATAATAATAATAATAATAATAATAATCCGGTTTTACGTCACGGACTCCCTTTTCAACCAAGGGCTAGGACGGTTGCCTTCTTGCGAAGGACTTGTTTTGGCAGATGTAATCCTTACCCTGAGTGCATGCCCTTGCTAACCTCAGACCGTGACGGGGCGCGAACCCTCGACCTGACGCCTCAGAGTCGCGGACGCTACCGGTTGAGCCACGGCGACCACAATAATAATAATAATAATAATAATAATAATAATAATAATAATAATAATAATAATAATAATAATAATAATAATAATAATAATAATAATAATAATAATAATAATAATAATAATAATAATAAGAAGAAGAAGAAGAAGAAGAAGAAGAAGAAGAAGAAGAAATGGAGGCAAGGGGGAAGAAAAAAGAGTAGTAGGAGAAAAAGGTGTTGGAGGTGAAGAGGAGAAGAAGGAATAAGATGAGCAAATTAAGCATTTGGAGGAGGAGGAGGAGGAGGAGATCAATGAAAAGAAGAAGAAGAAGAAGAAGAAGAAGAAGAAGAAGAAGAAGAAGAAGAGAAGAAGCAGGAAAACTAGAAGAAGAAATCTTCTAACTAGCTAACTCTTCTGCCTCTTCTTAGCTCACCATGAAGGGTTTGATATTTAAAGATTTGCATGCTATGTATGATTTATGCTAGAACAGCTTGTTGAGACGTAAATGGAAATAATGTATTTGTTGTGATAACCCTCGTTTACTCAGCAGGTTAAGTATGTACATTATTTCATGAAGAATCAATATGCATTATCTGTATCTATGTATTCTTGCTGTTTTCTCATATGATAAAATTCATAATATAATTGATACCATCGCTGCGTATATATATATATATATATATATATATATATATATATATATATATATATATATATATATATATATATATATATATATATATATATATATATATATATATATATATATATATAAATATATGTATATGTATATGTATATGTATATGTATATGTATATGTATATGTATATATATATATATATATATATATATATATATATATATATATATATATATATATATATATATATATATATATATATATATATATATATATATATATATATATATATATATATATATATATATATATATATATATATATATATATATATATATATATATATATATATATATATATATATATATATATATATTTTATTATTTTTTTGGGGGGTGTATTTTCTCCAATTATCTCTCTCCAGTTCCCTTTTCCTAAGTTCTCCCTCTTCAGATATTTAAGTCTCTCATCTTTTCTTCTTCCCCTTTCTGTGCTTCCATTCTCATAATGTGTGCGTTATCAGGAGGCTTTATTTATCGTCTCCTCAATTCCTATTTCTGGCACTAAAGTCTAAGGCCCTTTCATGAAAAGCCTCATTCGAATATTCATAGGTCTCTATCAGCATCTCGCTTACCCGAAGCCATTCCGGCCATAATGTTCAACTATCAAGTGAAACCGGTTCGAAACTGCCGCAGGTTCTTATAGTATTACAAAATCCCAGTTCGAAACTGCTAGAGGCTCCACTTTGTCACTAGATACTGGTTAGAAACACCACTGACTATCTAACTGATAGTTTAATCATGCAATGTTAGGATATATCAGTGTCGCTAAAGTTTGAGCTTAAAAAAGGACAGACTCAGTATAAGGAAGGGCATTCATGAGAAAAAAT
>JAXCGZ010004677.1:0-15000 GCA_037179515.1 Halocaridina rubra | reverse complement strand
GCACCGTCCAATATGTGAGCTACAAATCTCCACACAAAACCTTTACGACTTGGTGTGTATTGCGTGGCCTCGGCAGTGGGTTACGGACGAAGCTTATCAGAGTAAAGCAGTGATGAAAGTAGTACAAATAAAAAAGAGAAATTGGTGGTGCCTCCAGTGATGAGAAGCAAACTTGAAATTAGATGTAAAAGGAAAATAACCTTTGCTTCAACCTTATCAAGGAGATAAATGTATGAAGAACCACCCAAAATTTGAGAGCAATATTTCAAATAGGAACAGATAAGACTTTTATAGATTTTTTTTTAGTAAATGAGGTGAGGAGAGGTAACGCTTGAAACGAAACAGGACTCTCAATTTCATACATACAACATTAGCAATTTGAATTATGAGATACACCAAAACAAGTTAGAGACTATCTAATTGCCAAAAATTTTGACTGAATTGATTGGAAAGAAGTACATTGTTTTTAAAGACAATAAGACTCTCTTGTGGAGAAGAAGATAGAGACTTAACAACTGACTGAGTCTTGAATATTACTAAGCTTTGGGTGCGTCACTCAGATACCCTCTGTAAACTGGATCTGACCATAGGAAAAAAGAAAAAAGAGAGGTACGTAACTGATTTCAAACAGTAGACAAACGTGATAAAGAGAAGGTAATGGAAACTTGGAAGATATAATCGTTTTCAAAGATGCATTGATAATGCAGAATCTATCATATTGGGATGATCACAAACTCACTTTTTAACATAATCATTGCATTACACAAACTTAGGATAGTATTAATTATATTCTTTTTACCTAAAAAGATTTACCTGACTAATAAAAGTTAATTATTTTCATTATCGAAATGTCATCTCTTTTTTTTATCCCTTAATCATCCTAATCTCTAATTTAAAATCTCCATCTATTTTTAAATGCAGACATAAACCGCGTGCTGGGCTTAGCTTGACAAGATGCCTGAGAAGTGGAAGTTTGCTTTTGGACCGACCATGCACTGTGAGAGTTTAGGATAGGTGAATTATCAGTGTCTCGTTGCCAGTGGACATACTCTTGAGACCCTTCCCCTTGGATCATCAGATGCTTTCGTTTGCAACATGTAGTCAGCGTTCACTTTATTACAGTTCTCTGAAGAATCTGCAAATGGCAATAACACATAATTTCACTGCTACAGTTCATTTGCCATTAAATTACTCTTTCCAGACAAGCTCTGACTAAAGTTAGCCTTTGTAGGTAAAATCTTTAGCATCTTGCTCTTCGCACAAATGCGGTAGCCTAGAAAGAAATGCCGATACTTCTGCAATATGAATAATATGGCTAACGCTCATAATTCTAATTGGCATTCTTTAGGGCATGGGATGTGAATAGATTTGATTTATGATGACGGAAATCATGAGTTGTGACACTACACCACTTATAGTATTACTGGATGTGCCGCAGGTAATACGGAAGGGTCAGTCAAATTTCGGATATGCTAAAGTTAATCTTTGAAAAATCAAGAGCTCTCATGCTCTATATGTCCAGGCAAAGCTCGGAATAAATTCTCCTAATAACAAAAGAACTGGTCTTAGGAAGTGTTTAGGGTGTGAATTGTTAATTGACTCTACTTTATCATGCAATGGGTATATCCCATTATTGGTCGACTAATGACCTGAGAAGCTCAACTTCATCTTTGAACAGTTGATATTCAGATAGCTTTCACTCTCAGTATATGTCGCCTTATGCTTTCCAGGATAATAGCTAGATATCACATAAGATTATCAATATTCCGACCTAGATTTATTAATACCATATAAGTAAATTAGGGCTACTATTATCAAATAGATATGGGCAGGTGCATTTATTTTTTATACGTGTGACATTGAGTGTTTTAAGATGGAAAAGCATCATATATACTAAATGTTGTTTTAGATTTACTTCCTTCATCTAAAATCATCTGAGGATATTCTGCCTTTAAATTCAAATTAGAAAATAGCCTTTTGCTTTGCAATTTGTATAAAATTCTTCAATTGCATTGATTGGAATGGAATATCCTTTCCTCATTTTGATAATATATGCGCAAACACATGTACATTTTCTACTTTTAAGTACAAAAGGAGAAAATTGAGTTATTTTTACTAACTTTGTAACTTCAATAGGAATTCTAAATTTAGTTTTTACTTTACATCAGATTATTCTTCGATAAATATATTATACTGAAACCAAAATTCCTTACTCGTTAACATCTTAGCAAATGACTTTAGGTTTCCACATCATGCACTGATTAAATTACATTATCATGAAAGAATCAACATCATAAAAAAGATTTGCATAGTTGATACTTTTAGGAATGATTATTGGAAATTGTCAAAGATTCAAGAATGCGTATATATACACAAATATCAAAGGAACTACAGAACACGTTAGCCACATTCATATCGAAGACTCTATTCATTTGTTCTAAATATACAAATTGCTCCTTTGTCAGCCATTTTTCTAATATTATGAATATCACCTGCGAAGTCTTGCTTGCAGAAGAAATATCCTTAGTAGGGGCTACAGGTTCAATATGTTCTTTAGGTACCTCAGACATCACAATAAGTAGAGTAGATGGCATCTGGTAACCTTCTGAATTTCTTAATATGTTACACTACCGCTAGGAAGAACATTATCACTAAACATTTAATCATAAATTACATTAAATTCTAAGAATCAATTATCTTATAAATGCCAATTAAATTGAGTGTATCAACAGCTTAGTAATTACATAAGTGTTCAATATTATGCAAATTTTTGCATGAAACACACTTTAGAAGTTACCTGACTTGTATGCTGTTTCTTAGGGTTCTTAATGTAATACAATTCGGAATGACTCTAATACCTCCTGAGACCAGAGGCAACTCTATCAAAGCAGCTCTTGTACCTCTGTCTAACGAGCTCGTAAATCCCTCCATATTTACAAATGCTTCTACGTAGAAGCACACACCTACTAATCAAAGACTTTGGTACACAATTACTTAACTTCTCTGGTTCTCAAAATCTTGTGTCTGTTTTGACTGGTTCTGTGGATTAGTATACTCTGGCTGATGGCTTTCTAACACCAACTTTGGATAATTATTTATTTGTTTTCCCTTTGCAAACGCAGTAGAGTTATCAAAATTTATCATACATGAAGAAATATCTAATTATCTTACTTCGAGACTTCCTAGAGCCCCTATTCGAGTCCTGATTATTTTTGTAAATAGTCACTTTTTACTGCTGGTATTGTCCTACAGTCGTTAGTTTTGTGGTAAACATGATATGCTTGACATTTCACACTTAGACCTGTTGCAAGTATTGGTTACATTAAATGTGAAGGAGTTTTATTAGATATGAAAGAGTTTGAAGAACACTTTGCTTGTTTCTCATTTCTTACGTTTTTCACATTAAAACGGCATTCGGGGAGCATGTTAAAGATTTAAGCACATTACACATGATCTGCCGTATTGACAATGCACGATTTATATATAAGCATGCATTGGGAGGCACATTTCTGATATCACACAATTTTTATTATACAAAAACTCTAACTCATGGGAAATAGTTTGCACACAACATTTGCCACATGGCCGATCCTGCCTCAAAATACCTGGAATGGCTCACCTAGTTCTCAACACGTTTCAGTCAGGAGCCTTGCATAATCAAGGTTGCAAGGCTGATAGACTTTGCAGGGGACCATTTGGAAGTATTTCCAATAAACACAGGATGCTCAATCTTTGCCTGCCTTATATGGGTTTCTTTAACTCTAATCATCTTTCAAGATTCATTCAGAATTCCAAGCCAGAAACATTTATATGCTTCAAAGAGAATGTCCACTCCATCATTGCCACCCAGTCTGTCAAAGGTAGCTTTTTTTTTCTTCATTTCTGTATGAGTTTATTTAAGATATTTCATACACCACTTTTACCAATGTCACCGGTGGTTTAAGAACTGCTCCATCGTCGCTCGTCACGTCCCCACTGTCCTGCAAAGTTACCATCACCTCTTCTGGTGAGCACATTTGCAGGTGTTAGGCATGGGACTTTTGTGGGTATTGGCACATTTTGTGATAGACGCTAGACTCTATCGATATGTTAAAATCAGTGTTTTAGCATAAAACAATTGAGCTCTTTGAAAACTTTCTGCAGCTGTTGTTGTTGCCCACATCTCACCTCCATCAATACGTAAACCTGCACCTGCATTCTCTTAATTTTGCCCTGCTATCTCTATCCATGTTGTTATTATTTACTTTACCCATAAATATCTGTCACTGGTATTACATCAACAGATGATATGAAAAGAAAATGTATTATCCTCTAAGGCTCGTCTCATTTCATAATGATAATAAATACGAGATATTTTTGGCGTGAGTTTATAATCATATAGCGAGAACTTTCAGCCGGAAGGGCTCGTTTTTGTTAGGATCAAGAAGCTGTTACCATATGATTGAACAACGATTTTACCCAGCAAAGAAACAGGCCAATAGGATAAGATAGAGAGGGTAGGAGAGCCTCCCTCGTGGTAGAGAGCTCCGTCAACTTTGGAATTGCATTGAGTGCATGACTATCTTTTGGAGTCAATGGTGGAATAGAATTTTCATGTGCATCTGATCTTACATGGGCAAAAGTACTCGTTCACCAGTTCTAAGGCGAATGATGAATAAATAATTATTTAAACAATAACTAAGGATTACATCTGCCAAAACAAGTCCTTCGCAAGAAGGCAACCGTCCTAGCCCTTGGTTGATAAGGGAGTCCGTGACGTAAAACCGGAACTAATGAAATCAAACAAAGCTTTATTCAGTAATGGTTTACTAAAAAACTATAGTAGAACAATGTCCTCCTTACATGTCACTTTACCGGAATGATAATAGAAGACTTTCAATATTAAAGTAATTTTTAGTTTGACATTGTTGACTGAGCAGCAATTGTCTAACTAGTTATCCTTGTACACCCTTTAAGCGTTGGTACTATATAGAGCTAATTTTTAAATGGGTAGTAAGTTATACCAGAAACCAAATAACCAAGCTACAAATAGTTAACATTGAGATAATAAATCATGACGGCTTCATAGTATTAGCAATTTCATAAGTAAGTCATTTTGTTACATTACCTGGACTAGTTTTTCATTAGCTATTTTGAGACCAACCCTTCTGTATTGCTTTCTTCCTCTCCTGGACCCTACCCATTTAAAATTCATAGTAATAAAAAATGGGGATGGTAAGTCAGAAGTGGAACTTTACTGAATTATGAAATATACTTGATTCAAATTACAATTAATAAAATGAGTTTAAGGTGAAGGCATGGAATGGATAGCAGTTTAAACCACCATATTTCTTTTTCTCTTGATCCAATATGTAGTACATATCTCAATAGGACAGACCAACGGAGGAATCAATTGCATTACGATTTCTAGCACTAATAATGAACTAAAGCATTTTTAGACAAGAAGGTAGACGGGACCCACGAACAAAAGTAAATGGGTTTACTAGGCTAATGCCATGATGTGTTGATTATAAGTTTTAGTAAATTGCTGGTTGGCTCTCTCTCTCTCTCTCTCTCTCTCTCTCTCTCTCTCTCTCTCTCTCTCTCTCTCTCTCTCTCTCTCTCTCTCTCTCTCTCTCTCTCTCTCTCTCTCTCTCTCTCTCTCTCTCTCTCTCCTCTCTCTCTCTCTCTTGTTAATGTAGGTTCTTGAATGAAACACTCGGCTCTTGCCTTAAAGTCAATTACGAGAAAATATATACATATATATTTACAAGAAACTATACATGCATATTTACAAGAGGCTAAACACGTGGGCAAACAAGAGAGGCACTAAGCTTACTTGGCTAACAGGGCAAGAAGCTAATGACAGAGCGCAAAGCTAACACCCGACTATGGCTGATACATGACTAACAGGGTCCGAATTTGATATGCGAATAAGCATATAGTATTGCACTACTTATGAAGAGAATTTATCCTTCGCTGCTCTTCACTAACTACCTCGTTCACTAACTGGCTTGTTCATAATACCATCTATCATTCCCAAGCTCCAACAGCCGAATTGGTCATCATTTATCAGTACAATGTACCGGTTAACAGCCAAGAGGGCAGTAATGGAATATAAGACCTATTACATAATAATATATCCACACCTCCTTCCCTTCACATGCTTATAATACCATTATGAGAGGACTATTTTCTCCATGAGTCGAGGTGAACAATGTGGGGTAGTGGGGGGATTATTTAGAGGACTTTGCAATGCTGAGCAAGGGGTTACAGAGACTTGGGGGAGAGGGTCAACACTAGTATAAGGCACTAGACGATTCTGCCACCAGATTCTTCAGCTGGGAAGATGTACTTTGTACTCCCTGGACCTGTTAAAGCCCATAACTACTCCGACCTTGTCCCAATGGTGTGACGTCTGGTCTTGAATTCAGACGCTCTGGCCGACAGTCAAACTAGCAAGGGGATGGGTGTGGGAATCGCACTGGCACTTGACTTGTTCAGTATGAGAGGCATCTCGGCGGTCACAGTCCTCGGTTTGGGGTTCTCTTTCCTTGGAGAAGAACTCTGGGTGGGCCGGGACACAGGAGCAGAGGGGGAGGCCATATAACACCTGGGCGGGAATCAATCTGCAGACGTAGGGGTGCTTCGTAGCTCTAGGAGATCCATGTTGAAGTCCTTGCAGTTGATGTTTGCATTGGGCACCATCTTCAAAATGAGATGCTTTACCAACTTGACTGCTGCCTCAGCATGTCCATTTGATTGGGGATAGTGGGGCAAGGGCATCATATGATGAACACCCCAATGTTAGATGAAGTTGCGGATATCAACGTTGTTAAATGGTGGGCCTCCATCATTCCTGAGGTGAAGGGGAACACCAACTTCTTCGAAGTATTTGCATAACATCATGACAGCTCTTGAAGCCATTGTTTTGGGTCAGCAGCTTACAACCGCAGGCCAGAAGGACAATCTGTTCGCAATTACCAGGAATGACTTCCCTGCAACCTGAAAGAAATTATCGGAGACAGACTCAAAAAGGCCTTATTGGGTGGTCGTCAGATAGGAGAGGATTCATTTACTTGCTAGGCTGGAGTACCTGGCATGACTCTCAGGCAGTGATAGGGCTCTTGATATCAGAGTCAATGCTTGACCAAAACACAATCTATCTAGCTCGGAGCTTCGTCGTTTCTTCCCCATGGTGGCTGTCAATGAGGCAGGCAAGTATGCAGCAATAGAATGCAGCAGGAACAATGATTCCCTGGCCGTAAGGAACCAGCTCCCCATAAGTGTAGAAACTTTCCCGTATTTTCCAGTACAGGAGAAAGGACCTCTGTAGTTCTAAGCAGTTTGAAGGGAATCTGGAAGACACGCAAGTAAGGATATGTCAGTAAACGGGGTCCATTCTTGCTGTGGCTGGGAGCTTCTCAATGGTCCTGCCTGTTCCGTAGGAGGTGATGACTTGTCCACTGTGGTGATAGCAATGCAGGTAATGATTCGTCATGCATCACACTCAGTCTCGTCCTCTGGCATTGGCTGGCTAACTGGGGCTCTGAAAAGTGCGTCACGAATGCAGAGCTGCTTCCTGGCATGCCACACGGCTGTAAAGATGTAGTGCAAGAACTTCTTCAATCTTTTAGACTGGGATTCTCAACTGTGTATGAATTAAGAATTGGGATCAGTGAACAGTGATCAGCCATGAGGGTGAAGTGGGGCAGAGCACACAGGTACAGACTGCACTTGGACATGGCCCAGGAGATGGCTAATAGTTCTAGTTCAATGGCGGCGCATCGGGTCACGGCATCCATCAGGAAACAAGAATCGCTCTGAACCAGACACATTCGTCCATGACCATGGTCCTGAAGAAGAGCGTAACTGATCCCATACAGAGATTAGGCATCAGTTTGAAGCTCAACCGACAAGGGTAGGTCAAAGGGAGCCAGGACAGGTAGCAAGAGCAGAACTTCTTTGACACGCTTGAAAGCCTAGTTATGGTCAGGAGTGCAAGTGAATGTGTTTGGGACCCATCAGAGGACTTAGAGGTTTGACTGTGGCTGCTATGTCTGGGGAGAATTTTGCCTGTTGTTTCACCAAGCCCAAGAAGGAATGCTTATCAGTTAGGTTAGAAGAATTGAAAAAGTTGTGGACGGTGCTAGCCTTACCCGCATCCTCAGAGATGCTGTCTCTACTGAGAGTGTACTGACAGAAGTAGACACTAGGGGCAGCCACAATGAACATGTCCTTGTTTAAAGTGATACCATGCTTGCAACACCTGATCAGCATCTGGTGGTTCCTCAGCAGGTGTGCAGGAAAGTCCTCTTCAAGTAGGAGGATGTCGTTCACGACTTTGACGCAGTTTGTAATACCCTGCAGTGCCACATCACCTCAGAGACACAAGGCGTCATCAGTGGCTGTGATTTCATGCTGCAGTGCTTGAACCTGCCATATGGCACGATGAAAGTGGTGAGGTGCCAGACTTTCTCTGCAGTGGTAAAGAACTTGGCAGACTGTGTGACACTGCAGACAGATGAGATGGCGTGATAGAAGAATGTGCAGGGCAGGACAGGTGACTACTTAAATCAGTCAAGTCCACTGTGATCCAGACTCGCTTAGATTTAGCCACCAGGACCATAGGGTGGAACCATTCATAGAGATGACCACCTGCAGGCTTAATAATCCCTTGCATAACCATTTAGTCAAGGTCCTCTTTCACCTGACTCTGAAAGGCAAAGGTGACAGGCTGAGGAGTCTGAATGGCGAAAGGAATAGTGTCATCTTTCAGGTGAATCTTCATGAGGTGGCCAGTAATCTTCTTGAGTGGAACTGCCTGGAGGTCCGGATATGCTACTAGTACATCTCTGAACTCTTGGAGAAAGAAGTTGCGTTCAGCAGAGAGTGATGTTGTAGCAGGAAGGGCAGCTCAATGCATCTGTTGTCGTGTGTAATGGTGAGGATGGCGGCCAGTAATCTTCTTGAGTGGAGCTGCTTGGAGGTCCGGCTTTATTACTAGTACATCTCTGAACTCGATGAGAGCCCATTCACAGAGGGTGATGTTGTAGCAGAAAGGGCAGCTCAATGCATCTGTTGTCATGTGTAATGGTGAGGATGGGCTTGGGGAAGTGAGGCAAGATAATGGCCAATTCCTGACAAGGTCAGTAGGAGAGGAGAGGTGTCTGAATACCTTCGTGTTCATGGATTTTGGTAACACATGACTTTTTACTAAGCTTTAGGGTAGCTTGAAACCATCCCAAAGCAGGAGATATATGAGATCTGTTCAAGTGATTGTAGCTGTAGCAGATAGAGGCTGGAGTCTGGTCCTAGGAATCCGAAGCAGCTTGAAGTGGCGGATGCCAGTTTCGATGACACCAACCCCTGCGTCAGGTAACATCTGGAGTCTTGAGGTCTGTCGTTATGGAAGAGATGTACACTGGTAAGCTGGGGATATCTGTTGGTGGAACCAAACCTCATGTGACTATAGTTGCTGTGTTTCTTGTGGGGAGAAGAGGACACTTTACTGGAGCCTGAAAAGCTGTCTTGATCCTTGTTGTTTTTCTTGCAACATCTGTCATTGTGGCAGTCTTTTTGCAATTGTGGCTTTTACCTCCTTGATTGGGCATCTAAATATCCTGGAACAGTAACCCTTACAGTCACAGTTGGTAAAGATACTGTTAGCAGCATGGCACCTTCCAGGGGCCATGTCAGCAGTTGCAGGACTGGCATGAGTAACTGGATAGAGACTGAGTTGGTGGAGTCTGCTGGGAGGAGGCTGTCTTCTGCCATTATTGTTCCTTCTTGTACACAGAAATGGCATGTAGTTGACTTGTAGAGGCGTGAATAGCTGAATCAGTTGCAAAAACAGCATTGGACAACCTGCAGCATGTGATGAATGTGTAGAGGGATGCAGCTGAGTCATGAGAGATAAGGTGCCGTAAAAGGTGCTGATCTCGAATTTCCGTCAGGATCACCATCTTCAACTGTGTCTCGGCATATGTAATGGGACCACTGGAACACAAGTCTACCTATTCAGCCAGGATTTTGAGGCAGACATAAAAGTTGCTGAAGGAATCACCGTCGGATTATTTGCAGTAAAGTAGGTCATGATCGATTGGCTTCGTTTCTGAGATTCTTGAAGTGATCTCGCAAACAGTCTGGTACTTTGTTAATGGTGAAAGAATTCTCTGGAGGGATGCCAAGTGTGTGCTCCAGAACGTTTTGTAAGTCAAGTGAGATGCACAAGTAAAGCTGTATGAGCTGTTCCTCTCTTGCTATTTTCTGAAGTTCTATCAAGACAGCAAACTCGTGCCACCTCCTACTCCACTGGTGAAAAACATAAAATGTTGAATCAGCTTGCAGAGTGAGTGGGCCTGTGGGATGAGTTTGCCCAAAGGAAAAGGAGCAGCTGTGGGTGTAGCCATGAAAACAGGTGTGGCAAATGGATGAACAGGAGGGCTGTGAGATGCAGGTGGAGCTGAAGAAGGTACTGGTGTAACCTTGAAATTGACACTAACAGGCAAGTCCGTCAGGCTTGTGGGGTTGTCAGGTACAACTTATGTGGGCCGGGCAGTTGTAGGCAGGGTAGCTGTGTCCCTCCACATGTGTGACATCGTCTGTAGGAGTGCCATAAATCTTACATTTTCCTCCTGGTGTCGTAAGTTATCAGCTTTCCTACGTAGCTCGTCCTGATCAAATCGGCGTTGATCAGACTCTTTTAGAAATTTTAGAAGCTGAAGGATATCACCAATATTATCCTGTGTGGCCACAAAGTTGGGAATTACTGGCGATGGAACCACTATACACTACACTAAAACGTCTTTTACTGAACGTTAATCGAAGGGCAAAGCATTGCGGGGGTATTTCAATAACGCGGATGAGTAGGCTGATTGCACAAAGCTCTTTACTTGCTATATGACAAACAGAGCCTGAACAAAATGTTCCATGCAATACTCACTGCACCATGGTGATATAGGTTGTTGAAGGAAACTCTCGGTTCTGTCTTTAAAGTCTATTACAAAAAAATATATACACATATATTTACAAGAAATTATTCATATATATTTACAAGAGACTATACACCTGGGCAAACAGAAGAGGAGCTAGACTTGAGTGGCCAACAGGGCACGTAGGTAATGTACGACTACGGCTGATACATGACTGATAGCGCACAAAGCTGATAGCGGACTATGGCTGATACACAACTAACAGGGTCCGAGGATGATATTTTTTTTCTAATATGAGTGTGACACTGGGGCGGGCAAGAATATTGATCTCATCAATAAAGGTGTGGGCACTAAGAAAGCATTAAGACATAGGAAAAGTAAAAGTTTAAGAACAAGGCAGAGATGAATTAATGATACACAACTGGTAAAGATTAGGCTGAAAGAATGGTCGAAGTACTGAGGACCTAGAGATATGGCAGGATTAGGCGGTGCGATAATGATAGATCCATTTTTTGAAGGAAGATAGGTTATAAGAATTAGGAAAGACAGAAGGATTAAGAAAGTTTCAGAGTCTGGAGGTAGATGGGAAGAAGCAATCGCTGCACTGACCAATCGGCGAGCTACAAATCTCCACACATTACCTATGAGACGAGGCAGCTTGGTGAGTGTTACGTGGTCTTGACAGTGGGGAAAGGATGCAACTCACCAACTCATCAGAGCAGTGATGGAAGTAGAAGTGATAGAAAAGAGAAATGGATATCATATGGCAAAAAATGAGAATCTATATTAGAGGTAAGAGAAAGTTCAATAATGTGTCTGACTGCCTTAGATTCAACTCTACCAAGGAGATAAGTATATGAAGAAGCACCCCAAATGTGCAAGCTATCCATAGAGTATTGCATTACTTATGAAGAGCACTTATCCTTCGCTGTTCTCCACAAACTATCCCGTTCACTAACTGGCTTGTCCACAATACAACATATAGTTCCAAGGTTCCAACAACCGAATTGGTCGTCAGCTATCAGTAAAATAAACCAGTTAATAGCCGAACTGCCAGTAATGGAATATTTGACCTATTACATAATAACATATCCACAGTTTCTCTCTCTCTCTCTCTCTCTCTCTCTCTCTCTCTCTCTCTCTCTCTCTCTCTCTCTCTCTCTCTCTCTCTCTCTCTCTCTCTCTCTCTCTCTCCTTTTTTCTTATACTGTATCTTCATCCCTTACCTGTTTTTCCTATTTCTAAATCTTTTCGTCAACCTTTTCTCTCTCTCTCTCTTTCTTTCCTCTCCATATATCTCTCTATCTATCTATCTCTCCATCCAATCTATCTATCTACCTTTATATCTATATATCTATTTCTATTTATTCTCTCTTCTCTCTCTCTCTCTCTCTCTTCTCTCTCTCTCTCTCTCTCTCTCTCATCTCTCTCCTCTCTCTCTCTCTCTCTCTCTCTCTCTCTCTCTCTCTCTCTCTCTCTCTCTCTCCCTCTCTCTCCCTCTCTCTCTCTCTCTCTCTCTCTCTCTCTCTCTCTCTTACCATATCTTCATGACTCACCTGTTTTTCCTATTTCTAAATCCTTTGTCAACCTTTTCTCTATCTCTTTCATCTCTATCTATATATCTCTTTCTTGCTATCAATCTATCTCTCCATCTAATCTCTCTCTCTCTCTCTCTCTCTCTCCTCTCTCCTCTCTCTCTCTCTCTCTCTCCTCTCTCTCTCTCTCTCTCTCTCTCTCTCTCTCTCTCTCTCTCTCTCTCTCTCTACTCTGACATATCTTACTCTCTTTACCTTTCTCCTTTCACTCCGTCTGTGTAAAGTTAACTCTAAAAGGAAGGGGTAATCTATGTAATGGAGTGCCGAGGGAAGATAATTCTTTTCTCCTCTCCAAAAAAGAAACTACAACGAATAAGAGAGTTGGTATGACCTCTAGCCCGGTTTATTTAACGATAATAATCATTTCATATTTAAATTTTTATTCTTCTTTAAACAAAATTGAGCTTTAAATAAAGATTGTTTCAGAAACAATATTAAATAAGAGTGTATATTTGAAAGATGTACAAATAATTTCATTGTCTTTCTAGTATGTTAGCAATAATATAGACTTCCCAATGGTAAGGATGTTTTGATAATGTAAAATTTCTATTACATTGTTCTCCTCCTTCCACCCTCTCAACATGCTCTCCTCATTTTTCTATCAGCATCATTCATCAGCCTAACCCGATGCACATCTTTCCAGTTAGGTCCTTATATCTGGGTAATCGGTAAAAGTCCTTTTCTCCTTATTTTGTGGCCAAATTCCCAGCTCATCATGAGCCTGTTTCTTAGCCCTTGCCACCTCTCTCTTTCGTCTTGCTCCGCATCTCTTAATACTTCTGCCTACTTTCCTCATCAACCTGGCTATCCCATTTCTTTTTACACAATTCTTTTTCTTTCTTTCATTCTTGAACCTCTCCATTTCAACATCAAGTATCCTTATCGTCTTTTCTTTTACAGAGGGCACACCTAGAACCTTCTTAGATGTTTCCCTCACCACTTCTGTGGTAGTTACCGGTGGTCCAGCCGCTCTTCATCACTACTCAGTGCCCTCTCAACCTTGTTTCAGTATTTTATACACAATTCTTCCTCTTGTTAATATAGGTTCTGGTCCTACTTACTGCGCCATGTTGATATATTTAGCATTCTACTCACTGCGCAACGTTAATATAGGTTCTGGGCAAATGGGAGAGACACTAGACTTGGGTGGCTAATAAGGCACGAAGCTGATTCACTACTTACAGGGTCCGAGGCTGGTACACAACTAACAGGGTCCGAGGCTGATACACAACTAGCAGGGTCTGAGGGTGATATGCGACTAAATCAAATAGTAGAATGTACTCTCTAACAGCCGAGTATGTAATTGACCAGCCAGCTTGTTAAATAACTACTTAATATTTATATATCTACGCCGCCCTCACCTTCAACCATCTGATCTGTGGTTCAGCAAAGTAGTTTCTTCCTTTTTTTTGCCTTCATGGTCATAGTCCCAGACCACCATCTAATGTTACCTTGGGACACTCTCCCCTACCACCACCTTATAGACTCCAACCTCTGTGTGCTCCTTCCTCCACTTTTTTATGTCACCCAGTGCTCTTCCGTCTTCCTAAAATATGTATTCGCCAGAGCAATTTAGATTCTTTTTGCAAAGTCCACCACCATCTGCCCTTCTGCATTTCAAATCACTAAACAGTACCATCCATCACCTCCTTATCATATCTGTTCTCTTCAACAACGTGCCCGTTGAAATCTGCTCCAATTACCCACTTTTTCAACTCCAGGTACACCCTCCACCAACTTCATCTACCTCATTCCAGAAATACTCCTCCATCTTACACCGAATTTATGGTACATATTCATTGATTATAGTCACTATCATCTCTTCAATTTCCAGCTCCATATTCATCACTTTGTTGAATACTTTCTTCACCTCAACTACATTTTCAGTGTATTCTTCTTTAAAGTTTACCAATACACCATTTCTCATCCCAACCACACCATAGTAGAACAATTTATACTTTTCTCCTTTTCTTTTACCCTTGCTTCTGTTATACCTTGTCTCCTGAACATATGGTATATCTACTTATCTTCTCTCCATCATAGTGGCCAGTAGCAACTCTCACCTTGACATTCTAACCCCTCCTTCTCTCCTCCAGCATTCAGATACACCACCTACCCCTCCTTCTCCTCTTTTGCTAGGCAGTAGTCCAGTTTCCAGTGGGATCCTACTGACAAGTACCAGAGGCAATCATTGACAATCTGGGCACCGACAAACTAAGCATGATATTTTGATAATTTCTTCTCATAATAGTCTGGCAGCTGTTTTACGCCGGATGCAATTCCTGACACAACTTTTCCTATTAATTCGGACTTGTGACCAACAACAAAACGGACTGGTTTGGCAGCCTAGTGGCATATATATATATATATATATATATATATATATATATATATATATATATATATATATATATATATATATATATATATATATATATATATATATATATATATATATATATATATATATATATATATATATATATATATAT
>JAXCGZ010004676.1:0-35365 GCA_037179515.1 Halocaridina rubra | reverse complement strand
CTTATCCCTAATCCTATTAATCAGTATCCTACCATATACACTTTTCCTACCACAATCAACAAACTTATACCCCTAAAATTACTGCATTCATACATATCTCCCTTACCTTTGTATAGGGGCACTATAAAAGCAATTGCCCATTCCACTGGCACCATTGACAACAAAAAGCATATATTAAACACTCTCACTAACCATTCCAATGCAGTCACACCCCCTTCTTTCAACATCTCCAGTCTCACACCATCCACGGGTGCGCTACCTGCTTTTACTTCATACAGTGCCCTTTTCAACTCCTCTCTTGTAATCTCTCTCTCATTTTCATTTCCCATTACTACGGTGGCTCTTAACCTTTTTCAGTATATGGACCCTTTTCAAATCAGCAGTCAGTTCTTGCACTCCCCCCCCCCACCGATTGCTGAAATGCAAAAAATGCTAAAAATACAAAGTTGATGTGATGTGTATTAATAACAAAATCACGTTTTATTTTTATTTAATCTTCATTCATATAGCTTCAATTTTTTTTCATGAAAAAAATCCAGAGTAAATATTAATAAAAATGAAATTGCATTATTTTGCCTGCACTGCATAGTAAACCTAGTGACTTCGTTGCTGCTGCTTTTTTTTTCTATGATGGCTTCTTTTTCTATGCCTACAGCTACACTGAATATTCTTGGATATTCTCATCAGACAAATCATTACACTCTCCATCTCTGTTTCTCTTAACTTTATGTATTCTTAGTTCCCAGGCCCGATGAGGGCTGTTTTATTTATTTTTTTTTTTTGGGGGGGGCCGTCCTGGTGTCTCAATCATAAAAAAAAAATCTTGGTGTTTTTGTACCGATCTATGTTACATAAACAGCCCATTGCTCATTTAAATATATTGAAGAAAGCAAAATCAGAAATAATACACAACCAATCTTCCACCCTATATGTATATGTATCAATAAGATAAAGTTATCAAAACAGGGAAACCATAACTCACTCAAGCAGAAGACTGCAAGTTGATGATGCGGGTGGGTAGTGCGGTCTGAGACATGATGATAACCTCCCTCTCTCTGTGTCACCTACGTGTCCCATACGCATCCCTTCCTCGTCCATCCAAATAATATATGTGTACCCTGTACTCGAGTCTGTTGCAACTTTGCACTTCACTAGGAAATTAGGTTTAGATCGTTAGGTTTATCTCTATCTCAGAACACTGCTGAAGCAAAAAGTTTCTTTTTTCGGGAAAAATATAGCACGGATGTAAAAAATATTTTGCTTTAATTATTCATAGGCATCCTCGCACCCCATAGCAACCGGCTTTGCACCCCCTAGGGGTGCAAGACCCCTGGTTAAGAATCACTGCATAACTGGCACTTGAACAGCCCCCACTGCCACTATGGCTGCCTCTCTATCTTCCCCAACATTCAGCAAGCACTCAAAATATTCTGCCCATCTTTTCCTTGCATCGTTCCCTCTTAACATCTGTCCACTCACATCTTTCACTGTATCTTCCATCCTCGATCAACCATTCCGTACTCTCTTCACTTCTTTCCAAAACTTTTTTTTATTCTCATCATATGACCTACTAAATTCCTGGCCCCACCTAACATTTGCCAACCTCTTCTCTTCCTCTACTTTCCGTTTGGTTTCTACATTTTTCTCCCTATATCTTTCATCCCTACTGTTACAATGCAGCCATGCCTCAAAAACCCTCCTTTTATCTTCCACATTCATCTTCACTTCTTCATTCCACCATTCGCTGCCCCTCCTCATGCCACCTCCAACAAACCTCATTCCACACACATCACTTGCAATTCCCACAACACATTCTTTCATCAACCCCCATTCCTCCTCTATCTCCCCAACTTCTCTTTCTTTCACCCTGCTATATGCCACTTTCAACCTGTCCTGATATTCCCGTTTCTTCTCTGGCTTTTTCAACTCTTCCACCTTCACCATTTCCCTTCTACATCCCCAAACTCTATTTCCCCACTCTTTTGCTACTACCACTTTTGCTTCAACCAAAAAATTATCAGACATCCCAGCAGCCACACCCCTAAATGCATGCACATCTTCCACTCTGCCAATCATGCTCTTTGTTACCAACACATAATCCATCAATGCTCTTTTTTTCACTCTTCCATTTGCCACTCTCATCCATGTATACTTATTTATTAGCATTACTGGCACTTGAACAGCCCCCACTGCCACTATGGCTGCCTCTCTATCTTCCTCAACATTCAGCAAGCACTCAAAATATTCTGCCCATCTTTTCCTTGCATCGTTCCCTGTTAACATCTGTCCATTTACATCTTTTACTGTCTCTTCCATCCTCGATCAACCATTCCTTACTCTCTTCACTTCTTTCCAAAACTTTTTTTTAACCTCCTCATATGACCTACTAAATTCCTGGCCCCACCTAACATTTGCCAACCTCTTCTCTTCCTTTACCTTCCGCTTGGTTTCTACATTTTTCTCCCTATATCTTTCATCCCTACTGTCACAATGCAGCCATGCTTCAAAAGCCCTCTTTTTATCTTGGACATTCATCTTCTCTTCTTCATTCCACCATTCGCTGCCCCTCCTCATGCCACCTCCAACAAACTTCTTTCCACACACATCACTTGCAAGTCCCACAACACATTCTTTCTTCAACCCCCATTCCTCCTCTATCTCCCCAACTTCTCTTTCTTTCACCCTGTCATATGCCACTTTCAACCTGTCCTGATATTCCCGTTTCTTCTCTGGCTTTTTCAACTCTTCCACCTTCACCATTTCCCTTCTACATCCCCCCACTCTATTTCCCCACTCTTTTGCTACTACCACTTTTGCTTCAACCAAAAAATGATCAGACATCCCAGCAGCCACACCCCTAAATGCATGCACAACTTCCACTCTGCCAATCATGCTCTTTGTTACCAACACATAATCCATCATTGCTCTTTTTTTTCACTCTTCTATTTGCCACTCTCATCCATGTATACTTATTTATTAGCATTACTGGCACTTGAACAGCCCCCACTGCCACTATGGCTGCCTCTCTATCTTCCTCAACATTCAGCAAGCACTCAAAATATTCTTCCCATCTTTTCCATGCATCATTCCCTCTTAACATCTGTCCACTCACATCTTTCACTGTATCTTCCATCCTCGATCAACTCTCTTCACTTCTTTCCAAAACTTTTTTTAACTCTCCTCATATGACCTACTAAATTCCTGGCCCCACCTAACATTTGCCAACCTCTTCTCTTCCTCTACCTTCCGTTTGGTTTCTACATTTTTCTCCCTATATCTTTCATCCCTACTGTTACAATGCAGCCATGCCTCAAAAGCCCTCTTTTTATCTTCCACATTCATCTTCACTTCTTCATTCCACCATTCGCTGCCCCTCCTCATGCCACCTCCAACAAACCTCTTTCCAAACACATCACTTGCAAGTCCTACAACACATTCTTTCTTCAACCCCCATTCCTCCTCTATCTCCCCAACTTCTCTTTCTTTCACCCTGTCATATGCCACTTTCAACCTGTCCTGATATTCCCGTTTCTTCTCTGGCTTTTTCAACTCTTCCACCTTCACCATTTCCCTTCTACATCCTCCCACTCTATTTCCCCACTCTTTTGCTACTACCACTTTTGCTTCAACCAAAAAAATTATCAGACATCCCAGCAGCCACACCCCTAAATGCATGCACATCTTCCACTCTGCCAATCATGCTCTTTGCTACAAACACATAATCCATCAATGCTCTTTTTTTCACTCTTCCATTTGCCACGCTCATCCATGTATACTTATTTATTAGCTTTTCCCTGAAAAAACATTACCTATCACCAACTCTTGCTCCACACACATATCTAACAGTCTCTCGCCACTCTCATTCCCACCTGGTACCCCATACCAAGGGGATCGTGTTGACTCCACTATTGGCTTGAGGGCAGACACGCCTGGTGGTAGTAATGGTTCTGCCCTTAACCTTGCACCTCCCAATAGATCTGCTTCTTTCACTATTCACTATTCTAACATTCGTGGGCTGAACTCTAATGTTTCATCTGTGGAACAGCACTTGGGCACTTTCCTCCCTAACCTCCTCCTCCTATCTGAAACCCAGCTGTCTAAGCATGCTTCCACTGACCAATTTCAAATCTCTCACTATAATCTGTATACTAGTTATCGTTCCAAAGGTGGGGTCTGTGCCTACTGCAACATTAACACTCATACTGCGAGGCTCATGGACCTTGAATCTCATGATTTTGATGTTCTCTGGCTAAAAGTCTATCTCTCCACTAACACTACCTTCCTTTGCTTCTGCTACTGTTCTCTAAACTCCACCGAGTTTGTGTCTTTCTTTGCATATCTGTCCTCGTACCATGAGTCCTTGCTATCTTCTCACCCACCTGCCGAACTTCTCTACATTGGAGACTTCAATGGACACCACAGTGAGTGACTTCAGTCTTCTCACAGAGATGTGGGAGGAAGCGTGGCCCTTCCTTTCTCTATTACTCACGATCTGGAGCAAATTATCAAACATCTTACTCGCATTCCTGATCATCACGAACATGCTGCAAACACTCTTGACCTATTTTTTTTACTTGTAACCCTTCAAACTACTCTTATTCTGTGCTTTCCCCTCTTGGTATATCTGACCACTCCCTGATCTCTGTCTCTTCCAATATTCGCTCCCCCACCACCAATCCCTCCTACTCAGTGCCGCCTTTGGCACTATGAGCGAACCCAACATGAAAATTTGCGTAACTTTCTCTTTGACTTCCCATGGGATGACTATTGCTTTCGGTCTCGCAACCCTGATCAGGTAGCTCTAAAAGATGCTGATATCATGACCACGGGAATGGAGGTGTACATCCCCTCTTCTACAAAAATTTCCTCTTCCCCTAAACCTTGGTTTGACCGTGCCTGCTCCATGGCTATCCAGGCTAGGAATCGGGCTCACCGATCTTACCTAGCCTCTCCTTCCGATTTAACTCGCTCTGCTTTTATTATGGCTAGGAATCGCTGTACTGCTCAGATTCGAAGGTCTAAGGCTCCTCTCCCACTGACAAATGTTTCTGGTCCTTGGCCAAAAACCTCTCCAAAATCTTATGTAACTCAAGTTTTCCCCCTCTCATTCGTTCTGATGGTTCTATAGCTTGCTCTCCCACTGACAAAGCCACTCTCTTTGGCTCTCATTTTTCTGCCAACTCTTCTATCAACGATTCCAGTGCACCTGTTCCTCAGTCTTTACCCCTCTCTAACCCTATGCCCTCCCTTATCCTTTCTTCATGCAAAGTTCATAAGGTTCTTCACTCGCTAAAGACGAACAAGGCATCTGGTCCTGATGGTATCCCTGCAAGATTCCATAAGGAGTTTGCAGATGAACTGGCTCCTGTGCTTTGCCGTCCTTTTTGCCTCATTCTGTCAACCAGTATCTATCCTTCATCTTGGAAGCAGACTCTAGTTCAACCTGTTCCTAAGAAGGGTGACCACTCTATTCCTTCTAACTACCGACTTATTGCCCTAACCTCCTTTATTGTTAAAGTTTTTGAAACTTAGCTCAATTCTCATTTCTTGAAACGCCTTGAATCTAACTAACTTATCTCCGATCACCAGTACGGCTTCCACAGTGCAAAATCCACTGGTGATCTCCTGTCCTATCTTACTCATGTATGGTCATCTTCTCTGAGGAACTATGGGGGATCCTTTGTTGTCGCCCTCGATATCTCTAAGGCTTTCGACAGAGTCTGGCACAAGGCTCTGTTAGCCAAACTCTGCCTATGGCTTTATCCCTTCTTTCTGTTCTCTGATTTCCAGTTTCCTTACTGACCGTTCTATATCTGTAGTTGTTGATGGCTCGACATCTAGCCCTTTCTCTGTTACCAGTGGTGTTCCAGAGGGCTCTGTTCTTTCACCAACTCTGTCCCTTCTCTTCATCAATGATCTTCTGCAATCCCCATCTTCCTCTCTTCTTCATGCCTTTGCTGATGATTCTACCCTTCACTTTTCCTCTGCATTTTCTTCACAACCTTCATCTGTTACTCGTAATCAATCTCGTATCACTCTTTCTTCTACTCTTAACTCCGATTTGCAGAGAGTATCTGAGTGGGGCACTCAAAATTTAGTTAAATTCAATGCCTCCAAGACACAGCTTCTGGCTATCTCTTTATCTTCTCCTCCTCTTGATAACCCTATTGTCTTTGAAACTAATGAAATTTGCCCCCTTAACTCTATCAACATATTAGGAATTCATATAGCCTCTAACTTGTCTTGGAGGAATCACATAATCCAAATTTCTAAATCTTCATCCAAAAAATTGGGGGTTTTGTTTCGTTTTCGTCATTACTTTTCCTCTTTGCAGGTACTTAAAATTTACAAAGGTCTTATCTCGTCCCTGCTTAGAATACTGCTCACACATCTTTGGTGCATCTTCCTTTACTTATCTTCTTGATAGGGTTGAATCTAAGGCAGTCAGACTCATTAATGATCCTTCTCTTACTTCTAATCTGGATTCTCTCTCTCTTCGCCGTAAGGTATCTTCTCTTTCGCTTTTCTATTGCTACTACTTCCATCGCTGCTCTGATGTTTTGGCGAGTTGCATCCCTCCTCCACTGCCGAGGCCGCGTAACACTTGCCAAGCGGCCTCATCTCACAGGTACTGTGTGGAGATTTGTAGCTCGCGGATTGGTCGGTGCAGCTACTGTTTCTTCCCATCTACCTCCAGACTCTGGAACTCTCTTCCTCCTTCTGTCTTTCCTAATTCTTATGACCTTTCATCCTTCAAAAAGCAGATCTATCGTCATCTCAGAGCCTAGTCCTCCATATCTCTGGGTCCTCTGTACTTTGACTTTTTTTTTTTTGTCTGTCGTTTTCCTTTGTGGGACATTGCCTCATCTCTGCCTTGTCCTTAACCTTTTTCTTTTCCTTCGTCTTGGTATTTTCTCGTGCCCGGGCCTTTATTGATGAGGGCAGTTTCTGCCTGTCCCGGTGTCACACTCATAAAAAAAAATATTGTTATTATTATTATTATTATTATTATTATTATTATTATTATTATTATTATTATTATTATTATTATTATTATTATTATTTTTATTTGCGGTGGTAGTAGTAGTAGTAGTAGTAGTAGTAGTAGTAGTTATAATATAATTATTATTACTATTATTATTATTATTATTATTATTATTATTATTATTATTATTATTATTATTATTATTATTGTTATTATTATTATTATCATTATTATTACAATCATTATTCCAATATATATATTGGAAAAAGGGCATTCCCCGTCAACCTGCTATAGTGCAATTAATTGCATGCAAGTTGTATAGTGTCAAAAGAATGTGCCCCCAAAAGGAAATACAGATATAAAAGTATTGTTATATATCAAAGTCTATTCCTTTACCGTGCTTCTTCATAATTTGAAAAATACAGTCATAGACAAAGTACAGTTTCAAGAGAAACTTCCTGTTTGGTTTCCAGGGTAGGCTTAGATTCCAAATTAGTGGACACCTCCTTGAGAATTGCTTCTAAAGTCCAGTGCCCTCAATATCGGATGTAGGAGCACTCTATCTATATGTAATTCGGTCTCTATTGACCGACAGATATATTTTACACAGATCGGCGGATCTGTTTAAACATTAGATAGACAAAGTACTCCTAAATCCGATAATGAAGAAACTGGACTTAGAAAACCATTCTAAAGGAGGTATCACCAAAGCCGGATTCTAATCCTACCCCTGGAAACCAAACGGTATGTGTCTCTTAATATCTATACAATGTTTATTCAAGTGAGTTTCAAGTATTTGAGAAGGATAATTAAGGAAGAACCGTCGAATTATAACATTAATTTTTATTTCTGTGTATTTTAATCAGGCATATCTTTTGACAATAGTATGGTGTAGCAGTGCAGTTATTCAAATATCATATATGTGCAAATACATAGTTTGTATATGCAAGTACGTACGAATGTGTATATGAATATCAACCTATTACAGACGTGATTTCCCGTCTGTAATAGGTTGATATTCATATACACATGCTTGCTTGCTCTGGGTGTATTCTGATATGCAGATTTTTATCTGTCGTATTGGTTTAGTCGGTAAGGTGTCACAAATCTGTAGCTTGCGATGTGACTTAGATTTCTATAAAGTTCAAAAAAGTTTTTCATAAATATATGAACTTATAGAGTGTAACAAGAATTATGCATGAATATTAATCCAGAAAAATATAGAATGTGTTATGAATATATGAATCCGTGTGTATAAAGAAGTACATATGAAATATGTATTATACATGGTTAATTTATCTTTATGTAGTATAGAATATCATAAATTTACTGCTTCCTAGTCTGTATATTTCAATCAGATTCTTAAATACCTCTCTAGGTCAGACCTTAGAAAAAAAAAATAAAAGTTAAGTATCTTGCCATGTTCCCAATCCCTTTTGCAACTCTCTCTCTCTCTCTCTCTCTCTCTCTCTCTCTCTCTCTCTCTCTCTCTCTCTCTCTCTCTCTCTCTCTCTCTCTCTCTCTCTCTCTCTCTCTCTCTCTCTCTCTCTCTGAACTGAATGCCATCTTGGATGCCGTGACTCTCCTTGTTCGACGACGAGTGAATGGGGTAATAATTTGTGACTCCCAATCGGCCCTACAAGCCCTATCCTCACCAAGACCTATCTGTGGCCGTGCTGTGGGAAATATACTACGTCGCCTCGCGGCCGCTCGGGATGCTTCTCTTGTTGTGTCGTTTGTATGGACTCCATCCCACATTGGGCTGACTGGCAATGACACAGCGGATCGTCTTGCCAAGGCGGCCTGTATGCTGGATGGGCATGCTGTGGACGCTGAGCCCTCCCTCCGATGCCTACGTAACATCATCTACTCAGCTGGGTTTGCCATGACGGTCCAGCGCAGGGACACGGAGAGGGCCAACAGTGTGTCCATACAGCACCATGATCACTTTCTTCACAGTCGCTACAAGTATCGCAGACGCGGGTTAATGGTGCGGAAAAACAATGTAGTTAGTGCTCGGCTCAGAATGGGGTATCGGCCTTTATGACAGGTCTCCCAGACTCTAGATATGCCACAGTACACCTCCTGTAAATTATGCGACCGTCCTAATGCTAACACTCTTGACCACTATTGTCTTCAGTGCCCCACAGTGAGAGATGTTTTACCACAAGGTCAGAACTTAATACAGATCTGCTCATTTTTACTTAATGATGACAACCTTGATGCTATTCTTGCTCGTTATCCTCACTTTGGTGGCCATTAATTATATTGAATTATACATATATTTTCTGTATGTTGCTGTATAATTCTGTTTGTGCATTCTGCGTTTCTCTGAGCTTTACTTTTGCATATAATATACTCTGTGCTGCCATACTGTGAGTTGTGTGTTAGTATGCAGCAATGTTTTATCAATGTGTACACCTCCCTGTAAACTATGTTCAATTCTTGGTTTTGTATCCATTTAAAGCATTATTTGTATGAACTCATGTAATGTCTGACGTCTTGGCGCAATAAATTAATAAAATAAATAATCTATCTCTCTCTCTCTCTCTCTCTCTCTCTCTCTCTCTCTCTCTCTCTCTCTCTCTCTCTCTCTCTCTCTATTTATATATATATATATATATATATATATATATATATATATATATATATATATATATATATATATATATATATATATATATATATATATTATATCGTGTTTGTGAACATTTCAGTCCTATGTATATAACTATGATGCTTCATACATATGCTCTCATTATGCTGTTAATAGGAAAGTAATGTACACAGTGCCGAGGAAGAAAATAAATATAGGAGTCTTTAACCAAATGCTGGCCATGAAAACAATACAGCTAATGGGAAAATTACTGCGTTGTGGCTTAATCGAAAGGCGAAGTGACTGTAAAAGATGTGGTTGCACCAAAAAGGTAAATGGATATTAAGTTTCTAATTCGATTGTTTTTTAAATTCGAAGGCATAAATTATATTTTGGAGACACGGTGTGGTGTGTTTTTGAGTTAAAATATAACCAATCGCTATTTACTTATTTGGCGTCAGTCATCAAACTAACGGTAATCAATCACACAATCTCGCTTCTGCCACGATGTTTTAGTTTGTAAACAGGAGAGCAGTAAGAACATCCTGTTGAACGAGTTCTTTTTGTAGGCCTTATATTTCTTTTTATGAGTGAGACACCGGGAATGGCTACAAAAATGACCTCATCGTGCCCAGGAGCCAAGAAAACCCTGAGGTAAAAAATATTAAAAACTTATGGACGAGTCAGAAATAAGAGTGTGCTAACAATAGGAAAAGGAGGCTGAAACACTTGTCGAAGTAATGCAGACCTAGAAATATGACAGGAATAGGCTCTGAGATGACGGTAGATTTACTTTTTGAAGGAAGATAGGTCATAAGAATTAGGAAACACAGAAGGAGGAAGAGAGTTCCAGAGTCCGGAGGTGGAAAGAAAGTAGCTGTCAGTGCACCAACCAATTCACGAGTTACAAATCTCCACGCAGTACCTGTGAGATGAGGCCTCTTGGCGAGTGTTACACGGCCGTTGCAACGGAAGAGGGATGCCATTTGCCAACTCCTCAGAGCGGTAATGGAGGTAGTAACGATAGAAAAGAAAAAGATGATACCTAACGGATAAGAGAAAGAGAATCCAGATAAGCATTGAGAGAAGAGTTATTGATGAGTGTGATTGCCTTAGAGATAAGTATAAGAAGAAGTACCCCAGATGTGTGAGCAGTACTCTAAGCAGGTACAGATAAGATCTATATAAATTCTAAGTAACTGCAAAGAGAAAAAGTAATCACAGAAACGAAACACAACCCCCAATTTTTTAGATGTAGATATAGAAATTTAAAATATGTGATTCATCCAAGACATGTGATTCATCTGGATTCCTAATATGTTGATAAAATTAAGATGATAAATTTCGTTAGTTTAGATTACAAGAGGGATATCAGGAGAAGATAAAGAGATAGCCAGATACTGTGTATTGGAGTCATTAAATTTAGATAAATTTTGGGTGCTCCACTCAGGTACCTTCTTAAAATTAAAGTTGAAAGTTGAAGAAATAGTGATTCGAGATTGATGATGAGTAGCATATGAAGGTTGTGAAGAGAAGGCAAAGGAAAATGAATAGTAGAATCGTTGGCAGAGGCTTGGAGAAGAGAGGAAGATGGAGACTGGAGAAGATCGTTGATGAAGAGATGGAAAAGAGTAGGTGAGAGAACAGATTCGTGTGGAACACCACTGGTAACTGGGAATGGGCGAGATATTGCAACGTCAATAGCAATAGATGTATAATGGTCAAAGAGAGAACTAAAAATTAGAGAACAGAGAAAATATGTAAAGCCAAAAGCAGGAGTTTGGCCAAAGAACCTTGTGCCACAATCTGATAAAAGCCTTAGAGATATCAAAGACGACGACAGAGGTTTCCCTATAGTTTTCCAGAGAAGCCCTATGAGGACAGGAGGTCACCAGTTGATCTAGTCTTGCAGAATCCGTACTGGTGATCAGAAATAAGCAAGATTGACTCCAGAATTTTCTAGGAGTGAGGATTGAGCAAAGTTTCGAATACTTTAGTGATAGAAAAGGTTTTCTTAATATCATACAAATGGCGACGAGGTTAAAAAGAAACACGAAGATGATAATTCAAATTGGAATGAAAATGGAATAAGAGGATGCAAAGCCATTAAGATTTGTAAAAATAAGTGAGAAAGCAGCTTCCTCTTCATCAGTGACTTTTCGAAGAATCAGCAAGATTCATAATCCATACTTTCAGTAAGTACGTAATATCCAAAAGAAACTGTTGAGTAAATATGACTTATCACTAGAAACGGCTAAAGAAAACACTTGGAAGGGAAATGGCTTTTAAAATGAGAAAGAAATTCACTGTGAAGAGACAGCAGCAATCAAGAAGATTTTTGAAATTAAAGAATGTTTATGATGTGGCAAGAACAGTCACACCATGGAAAACTGTTTTTACTAAGACAGTGAGTGCCATAATTGAAAAAAAGGGCATTTTGATGGCAAATGCACATGGAAATATGACAAACAAGAGAAGCCTCACAAACGCGGTAAAAGAAGCTCATGAAGAAAGTTAAAAAAGTTTCAGAATCAGAACATTGTGTTGCTTCAGAATCAAAAGTAGAAACAGCTGGATGTCTTCATCATAGGAAAGATCATTGCCAGAATATAAAATTGATGAAACACATAAACAAACGAGATCACAATGGAATTAGATATTGTATAAAATCGGGGAAATAGACTTTTTTCTGACCTTGATATTCATGAAACAAACATCAAGCTAAGAACGATCACAGGAGTAGAAGATGAAGTTTATGGGAAATCCTTTGTGGATTTTTTACACGATGGACAAAAGAAAAAAAAATGCTTTTGTATATAATAAAAACTGATAGTCCAGTACTATTTGGAAGAAACTGGTTAAAAGAAATAGCTATTTATTGGATATATGTAACCTATATAAATAGGTTAGAATTGAAAAATAGTAAACTAGATGATGAAAATCTAGGAGTTCTGAAATTTGCTGAAATACAATTGGAGGTTGATGAAATGGTGGAGCCGATATTTTGGAACCCAAGGCAAGTTGCATATGCAATGAGAGAAGTGTAGAATATGAACTGAAAAGTTACTTGAAACAAATGTAATAGAAAAGGTGGGCAACATCAACAGTTCCACTAAAGACGCCGAATGGAAAGGTGACGATATGCAGATTTCAAAATGACAATAAACCTTCACTTACAAATTATAAAGCACCGCATGCCTCGTGTAATGACTAATTATTGAGAGATGTGGGCTACTTTTGCTATTTGTATATGTACTTACCTACCGGAGTCTGTAAATACATTTTTGAATGTGTTTGCAGATAATGCAGAGATTGTAAAGGATGTGAAAGATGAGGACATTGATAGAGAACTGCAGGAAGACCTTGTAGTCTGCATGATTGGTCAGAAAAGTGGCTAATGAAATTCAATTCTTCAAAATGTAAGGTGATGAGAATCAGTACAAATGCAAGCAGACCTAAATTTGGATACTCAATAGCAGGTGTAGAAGTTCAATAGCCAGAGAATAAGATAGATCTAGGAGTAAGCATATTGGTAGATTTGTCTCCTAAAATGCATATAAATGGCATACCAAGAACCTCATATACTTTCTTTGCAAAAGTAAAGGTAGTTTTCGGACAAATGGACATGGAATTGTTAAGAAATATTTATATACCGTACGTGAGGCCAAAGCTTGAATATGCAGCACCCTTTTGGAAACTGCACTTGAAAAACCATACAAAGAAGCTGGAAATGATGTAAAAGCATGCTACAAAACTGGTGCCAGAGAAACGCAATCTCAGTTATGATGTAAGGAAGTACTTTTTTTAGTGTACGAATAGTTGATAATTGATATTCACTAAGCGAGGAAGTAGCTAACGGTAACTGCATCCATAGTTTGATGGAGAAATATGATAAGTCTCATTGAATTTAAAAATGGAACCGACCAGGAGGTGGGGAGTTATGAGCATAGGGCTCTTTCCCTTAAACACAATTAGGTAATTACATTTATGTCATAACACACAAACACATACACATATGAATACTGAAATGACCGGCTTAGCAGTTAAGAATAAATATTAACAAAAGTAGGTATTCAAGGCATCAGGGGCTTTTTCTCGGTTGCTTGTCCAAGCTTTTCTTTAAAACGGGTTTTATAATTACCAAAGTCAAATTTTAAGTTAGGGTGCGTGTTACAAGAAAATTATTCACTGAAATAATTAACTAAAATAATGCTCATAGATATATGAGGCAAATCTTTGTGAGGTTAAATAAATACTTTTTTTGTATTCTGTGAGACTCAAATTCCAATATGAAACCATTTCTCTCTCTAACCCCCTAAATCAATAGTTGTGGAAGGGGTGGTGGAGGATCCCGGGGGCTGGGGTGAGGAAGAGTAGCTCTTAGAAATCTGATACTAAAAGCCAGGGACCTTTTGACACTCTCATCAAACGTTGATAATACAATTCAGAATATGGATAGAAAATTGAAAAAAGACTTTGAAAGTAAGTTAAAAGAAAATGAAATGCTAAAGAGATTATAAGAAATTTAAAAAGAATATCAAAACACAAGGGAAAGAGAGAAGAGAACTAGAAAAATTAATAAAAAAAAAAAAAAAGCTAGAAGGGGAAAAGAAAGAACTAGAGGTCAGGAATTTTAAGCAACAAGATAGCAACACAGATGAATGACGGTCATATGATTTAAATGTTAGTTCTCTGCTCATGTCTGAGATAGATGAGATTGCAGCTTAAAATGTCCAGATAAAGGAGAATATTACCAGTTTAAGAATGCACTAAAATGAAACCTGAGGGCATTACAGGATTCTGCAGATCTAGCGAAAAAAAATTTGGCAGTAAAAGAGGCAGTGAGGGGGGTGGCACTGAAAAATTTAAATACTGTTGACAACAAAGAAACAGTAATAGAAAACAATGAAAGATGTTGTGATTAAAAGGGCTAATCTGCTGATCAAACAAGCACTTGATAAAGAGAAATCAGTGATAACCTCAGGCATAATTGAATCCTAGGAGTCAATAAGGCCATTGAAACTTGAACATTATAAATCCATGGAGTTAGACTTGATAAGGAAGCTTGGCGTAGAGTATGCTCCAGAGGATATTGTAAGCATTCACCGAATAGGTAAATATTCTAGGAAGGGAAAGGAAGAACAATGAAAGTATCCTTTGAGAAAGGGTACACATGTAGAGATATACTGATGAGGGCAATAAAGCTAATAGACCTATAATTCAGAACAGTGTTCATTAAACCAAATAGAACATAGGAAGAAATGGAAAAGTTCAAAAGCTTGTTGCAAGAAACTGAAAGGATATATGAGGAAAGATATGAAGATGAAAGGAAAACTTTTTGCTTTAGGGATCTTCCAGCCAAAGGGGTGATATAGAAGATAATGCTAGGAGATCAGGGGATTCAGCCTCATTTAGAGCTGTAGACAAATGCTGATGTGATAGCTGACCAGGAAGTAAAATTAAAGGATAGGATTCACAACAGCATGGCAGATAGAGTAGTGGTTACAGAGGCTATGTTAGGTGAGGACATAATCAGTGTCACAGTTTTACCTAAGGACTTCAGAAAATTAGGGGTTGAAAAATCTGAGAGGAATGGTGGAGTGATAAGTATTGCTCATAATTAAAATGTTTCAAGATGAAGAAAAAACTTTTCTATAGACAGTAAGTTCAAGGAATTTTTTTATTACTCACATATATACTGGTTCAGAGAACATTATAATAGCTGTCGTATGGAACCCACCAAGGAAGCAACAAAGGCTAGAGGTGTATGAGGATCATCATAGAGGTACTATTTAAGCTAGAAACTCAGTTGTTAACATCATGGGAGAGGAAGTGTAAGATTTTGACTAAGGGAAATTTTAATCATAGAGAGATATATTGGACTAATCTTTACCCATACAATGGGACTTACTAATATGGGGCAAGATTCTTAGATTGTACAATGAAATTTCGTACATCAACATGTACTGGAACCAACAAGGACCAGAGGTGGGGATGAGCCATCTCTGCTCAATCTAGTATTCACATATAATGTTTTGAATATTGACAGAATTGAGTATGAATCACAAATTTGATAAAGTGGTTACTGTGTGTTATTGCTGAAGTATATCATTGAGGATGTTCTACCTGAAAGTAGGGTACTGAGCAGGACACGAGGAGCTATCTAAAGGAGATTGCAATAAAATTTATAATCTTTTTGCAGTTATTGACTGGATGATTTTACTTAATAACAATTCTGTACAAGAAATGTACAAAGTCATTTGTGAGGAATATGGGAAGATAGTTACTTGTTGCATACCTTCCACCAAAATAGGATATATTCATACCAAAGAGAGGTGGTTCTATAATGAGTGTAAGAGTGCTAAGGAGTGGAGAGACAAGTGCTGGAATTAGGTATAGGAGGAGAAAAGATATAAATGTCTAGCAGACTTACAAACAGGCTATAAATGTTACCCTAGTAAGAGAAGAGAGGCAAAGAGAGATTATGAAAGGGATATTATGAAGAAGACTAAAGAAAATTCCAAGCTAACCCACAGCTTTTTCAGGGGAAAACTGAAAGTCAAAGAAAAGGTTTTAAAGCTAAAGACAACATATAATAGCATCACTGAAACATATGAAAAGATCTGGGAAGAATTTAACAAGTGAGTATCATTCAATATTTACAGTAAATATACCTCACCCTCACATTACAGAGATTAAAGATCATGGCTCAGTTTTAGAAAAACAATCTCTAGTACAGAGGTATGTAAAGCACTGATGGAGTTAGATGCCTATAAAGCTAGAGGTTCTGTTGACATATCCCCATAAACTGAGCTAAGCCAATATCGGTGGCGCTATGCATCATATTGGAAGAGTCTTTGGTATCTGGAGAGATTCCAAGATGCTGGAATCAAGTGAACGTGGTTCCTTTCTTAAAAAATGGAAGGAAAGCTACAGCTCTATAATAGTCCTGTTTTACTTGAGAATCATAGCTTGCAAAGTTAAGGAGAATATGTAGACGGGCTATTGTTAATAAAGCTTCGGAGAGAAACTGTAACATATACATTACAATGAAAACTATATTGGGAAAAATACAAGAGTCCGCTTTAAAAAAAACAAAACCTCTACTATTTATAATAGACATTTTGAAAACATGGTTGTAATGTTTTGTATTTACATAATAATTATAATTATAATATAATTATAATTGTACAAGGAAAAAAAATAAGATTACCATTTAGAAATAAAGAATAAATATCTTTACCATATTTATAAAAGTATATAACACTGATACATATAGAATAATAATAATAATAATAATAATAATAATAATAATAATAATAATAATAATAATAATAATAATAATAATAATAATAATAATAATAATAATAATAATAATAATGTCGGATTCTACTCAACAATACTTACAAATCTTCTACAGACTACAGTAAGGTATACAAATAAGGTTCACCTGACATCTAATATACAATGCTAACTAGGCATTCAGGAAGCCATAACACTATAACACTTCCCTGCCATCAAGGAGTACACTAAAATTTAATTAACTAATAATAAAATACATAAACACAAATTTAATAGTATATATATTCTTGATGTTGATTGAATAGAACCTGGCAAGAAAACCTGGTAGAATTTGTTACACTCTGAGATACAGAATTACTAGAACTAGTTCCAGTTTGTTCACTCTCATCAGAGCCAGACACTGTTCCTGACAGCGAGACTGGTCTCAGCCTGTCTAGAGAAACAGTAACTAAATCTCCAGAGAAACCTTCAGAAAAATCTAATTCTTGTATTCTCCTCGCTAATTCTGATATAATTTCCTTTTGTTGGCTCAAACTGGGTTCTTGGGAAGTTATCATGAGTTTTGGACTAAGTAGCATACTGCCCAATTACCAAAGCATGAAGGGAAACTCCAGACTCTGTAGGAGTACACTGCAAACCTAATAGCACAATTGGCATGGAAACAATCCAATCATCTTTACAGGCCATCAAAAATAATTTTAAGGTACGATGGAGTATTTCAATCATGCAATAAGATTGGGGGTGATATGAAGTAGTTTGTAACCTATGAATTCCAATAAAAGAGGAAAACTCCTGAAACAAAGAGGATTCAAATTGTGGACCTCTATCTGTAAAAACATACAAGGATACTCCAAAACGAAAAACTCAATCATTAATAAAAGCAAAAGTTACTTTTCCAGCAGACATATCAGGGATTGGCATTGCTTCTAATCATCTTGTCGTTTTATCTATACAAGTTAGAATATACTGTTCAGGTGCTGTAAAAGTTTGTCCTGGAATCTTACTTGGAGGAAGAGGTTTTTTTATAAGTAAGTGGACACACTCAAATTTCTCAAAAGGTGTTGTAAAATTAGTAATAGGTGCACGAGTATGATCCTGTACCTTGGTTTGTTGGCAGTATGTGCACTTCTTAGTCTAGCTTCTAATATCACGATCCATATTGGGCCAAAAGTACCTACCTTGATGAGATATGAAAGAACATGGCTTCAAGATGGCAGAACAACAGTAACAAACTTAGTAGAAATTCATGATGAGGTTACCAGATCTTACAAGAAAAAGAGAGCTGTGTGGATTGCAAGTTCTTGGATTTTCAGAAGGCATTTGCTAGAGCCCCACATAGAAAACTTATTAAGAATTTGCAAGTAATGGCAAGCAAAGGAGGATATGTCTTGGAATGGATAAAACTTACTTAGGTGGAAGGGAACAGAGTGTTAGAGTAAGACACTCAGTGCATGTAGGGAAAAGGGTTAGTAGTGATGTTCAACAGGGTTCAGTTTTAGTGCCACTTTTGTTCCTTGTATACGTAAATGGCCTACCAGAGTCTGTAAATTCATTTCTGCATACGTTTGTGGATGATGCAGATATTGTGAAGAATGTAAAAGAAGAGAACAGTGGTAGGAACTTCAGGAGGACCTAAATAGTCTGCTAGAGTGATCAGAAAATTGATTAATGAAATTTAGTTCTTTTAAATGTAAGGTAATGGGAATGGGCACAAGTGCGAAAAGGCCCAAGCTTGAATACTCAACAGTAGGTGCAGAACTTCAAGAGATGGAGAATAAGAGAGCTCTAAGAGTAAACATATTGGCAAATTTGTGTCCTAATTTGTATATAAGTGGCATAATAAGGATTACATATGCTTTTTTAGGAAATGTGAGGGAAGTGTTCAGACACATGGACAAGGAAATGCTCAGAAAGATTTATGTAATTCTGTGAGGCCAAAGCTTGAGTATGCAGCCCCTTTTTGGAAGAAAAAAAAAAGTTGGAAAAAAACTTAAAGATATGACACGAAACTGGCGTCAGGATTATGCAATCTCAGTTATGATGAGAGGCTAAGGGAATTAAACTTACCATCACTCGAAGATAGAAGAATGAGGGGGAATATGATGACAGTTTTCAAATTCTGTCATGGTTTTGACAGACTGGATAGGGATCGATATTTTGATATGGCTGTCTTTATAACTAGAGGCTACACATTGAAGCTTGGTCAGAAAACTTCTTTGCAGGAAGTAAGGAATGTAGTAGGTTGCCCCATGGCGCCATTCGCCCGTTGCGATGCTACAGCTGAAGGATTTTTGAACTTAAATAGGGCTGTCCAGGACAGTTCGATGTTAAGTCTTCCTTCAGTTACGCTTCTTTTTCTATGCCTACATCAACATTGAATATTCTTGGATATTCGTTACCCACCTCATTTTATCCCTTCACATCTGACAAGTCATTACACTCTCCATTTCTGTTTCTCTTTAATTGTATATTCTTCGTGCCCAGACCTGATGAGGGCTGTGTTATTTTATTATTTTTTGGCCTGTTCTGGTGTCACAATCATATAAAAAAAAAAGATAAAATTAAAGTACTTTTTAGTGTAAAATTAGTTGATGATTGGATTTCGCTTTGAGAGGAAGTAGTTAATTCAAACTCAGCTCATAGTTTTAGGACAAAAATTATAAGTATCGTTGAGTGTAAAATTAGACCCGACCAGGAGCGGGAGAGTTACATAATTACCCACACACATACACACCGCGCGTTCAGTGACACACGGAACTGCTCCTCTTAAATTTTTACTTGTTTCGAGTGACTAAGTGCTTAGTGGAAAACTTTACCATAATTTCCCTAAATCTGAAATCCTGCAGAGTATTGTGAGTACAAAACTTATATTTATTGTATGACGAGACTGTCCAAAATATTAAAGGAAAAAATATTGAGAACATTTTTCGTGAGGGGAGAGAGAAGCTGCCATCCAGTTCTGCCTTGAAGGAAATTTAGAAGAGTTGCCAGAGGTGAAGCCATCACATCACATTACCTAATTTTTTTGCGTAAACTGGGGAAAGCTCTTAAGCCGTTTACCTGATCCTGTGGTTCCATATATTGTTAAAATCAGTATCCTTCCCATTTATATTAACTTGTTAGTTAGTTTGATACACGAAAAAATTGAATAAGTAAAAAAAAAAAAAAATATCCACCTGTCAACAGTACTGAGTTAAGTTGCCAAGTAGTACAGCTGTCTTATTTTCTTCATTTTTTTTTTTGCTTTTCTTTTAGCTTTCTCTTTTACTATTTTGTTTTTATTTTGTATATATATTGAGTTAAATGTAAAGCCTAATCCTGTGATAACATATCTTGGTTAGCAAGTGAGTTTATCAGTTAGGAAGAATATATAGCAGAAACAGGTGGGTGCCACCTCAGACACAGGTTCGAATTTTTCCTTCAGGTTTGACTTTTGTTTTGTTGCATTTTTTTCTTTTTATTTTTATCCTTAAATTACCATGGTCAAGTTTTTAAGTTAAGATGTGTGTTACCAGAAAAGAGATAAACTGAGTCACTAAATAGCACTTATATGGAGATATAAAAATTCGGTGTGAAGCTTAATTAAAAGTTTTTCTCTTTTTTTTTCCTCTTTCTCGTCTTCTTTCTATATTCTGTGAGAGGGAGAACATAAAAATGACGCCATCTCTGTACCAAACCTCTCCCATCCATGGGTCGGTAGGAGGGGTAGCCATCAGGAGACTTAAACAGAAAATCAAGAATTTAGAGGAAATGGTTATAAGCCTTGATGATAAAATTCGGAATATGGATGGAGAAATGAAAGAGAATGAAACACTCAGAGAGCAAATAAGATCTTTGGAGAAAGCAAATAAAGCACAAGGGCAGGAGAGAAAGGAACTAGAAAAAAGAATAAAGAAGCTGGAAGGGGAAAAGAGTCAACTAGAATCTAGAATTTCTAAACAAGAAGATAAAAACAAACAGCTGAATGACAACCTAAAGGAATTAGATGTTAGTCCACTGCTCTCTTCTGAGAGAGACGAGATTGCTGCTTGGAATGTCCAGATTAAGGAAAACATTGAACAGTTCAGAAAAGAGTTCCAGGAGCTGAATATGGAAAATGATGCCATGAAAACTTCCTTTGCTGATGCACTAAAGGGGAATGTGGCAGTAAAAGAGGCTGTAAAGGTGGTGGCACTGGAAAACATACAAACAGTTGACTATAAAGAGACAGTAATTGAAAAAATGAAAGACATTGTGATGGAAAGGGCAAACCTACTCATCAGACAGGCACTTGATAAGGAGAAGACAGTGGTAATCTCAGGCATAAGCGAATCCCAGGAGCCAACATGGCAGGGGAGACTTGAAGAAAATAAAGCTAGGGTTGTAGACCTGATAAGAAAGCTTGGAGTAGTATGTGGTCCTGAGGATATTGTAAACATACACCAACTAGGTAAATATTCGAGGGAAGGAAAGCCGAGACCAACAAAAGTAACCTTTGAGAGAGGGGAAACATGTAGGGAAATATTGTTGAGAAAAAAAAGTCTAAAAGACCTTCAAGAATTCAAAGAAGTGTTCATTAGACGATACAGAACAAAGGAAGAGATGGGAAAGATCAAAAACTTGTTGCAAGAGGCAAGAAGGTTAAATGATGAAAGAAATGAAGAAGAGAAGAAAAATTTTCATTACAGAGTTCTTCCAGACAAAGGGGAGATAAAGAAGATAATGACAGAAGATCAGGGGATGGGGCCTCATTAAGATTGCTATACACAAATGCTGATGGATTAGCTGGTAAGGCAGTAGAATTAAAAGATAGGATTCACAACACTAAGGCAGATATAGTAGCAATTACAGAGAATAAGTTGAGTGAGGACATAAACAGTGTCACAGTTTTTCCTAAGGGCTTCAGAATACTAAGGGTTGAAAGATCTGAGAGGACTGGTGGAGGGATAGCACTGCTCATAAGTGAAAGGATTCAAGTCGAAGAAATAAACTTGGCTATAGAAAGTGAGTTCAAGGAATTTCTTGTTGCTCGCATAAATACTGGGTCAGAGAGCATTATAATAACTGTTGTATACAACCCACCAAGGAACCAAAATAGGCTTGAAGTTTATGAGGAAAGTCATATAGGTACTATTGAAGTCATAAACTCAGTTGTTAACATGGCACGGGAAAAAAATGTAGGATTTTGATTATGGGAGACTTTAATCATAAAGAGATAGATTGGATAAATCTTGACCCACACAGTGGTGAGGAATCATTCGGGGCAAGATTCCTAGATTGCGTACAAGGGAATTTCCTACACCAACATGTAATGGAACCAACAAGGGCCAGGGGTGGGGATGAGCCATCACTACTTGATCTAGTGTTCACAGATAATGTGTTGGATATTGAAAAAATTGAGTATGAACCACCAATTGGAAAGAGTGACCACTGTGTGTTGTTGATGGAGTATATCATTGAAGATATTCTTCCTGAGAGTAGAGGCACTGAGGACATGAGGAGGAACTATCCGAAAGGAGATTACATCAAAATAAATGAGCTTTTTGCAGTTCTTGACTGGAGAACCTTATTGTACAACAAATCTGTACAAGAAATGTATGACATCTTTTGTGAGAAATATGGGAAGATAGTAGATTGCTGCATACCTGTCACCAAAGTAGGTGTAATTCATGCCAGAGAGAAAGGGTTCGATAATGGGTGTAAAAGAGCTAAGGAGTGGAGAGACAAATGCTGGAAAAGGCATAGGAGGAGAAAAAACATAAATGCCTGGCAAACCTACAAAAGAGCAAGAAATGACTACCTAAGTGAAAGGAGAGAGGCAGAGAGAGACTATGAGAGGGACATCACCAGGAAGGCTAAAGAAAATCCCAAGCTTTTCCACAGCTTTATCAGAGGAAAACTGAAGGTAAAAGAACAGGTTTTAAGGCTAAAGAGAGCGGATGGGAGCATCACTGAGACGGATGAAGAGATCTGCAAAGAATTGAACAAGGAGTTTCAGTCAGTATTTACAGTAGAAAATACCCCACCCCCTCAGATTGCAGTGATAGAAGCTCAAGGGCCGGTATTAGAGAACATCAACCTTACAGCCACAGAGGTATGCAAAGCGCTGATGGATTTAGATGTTCATAAAGCTACAGGTCCTGATGACATATCCCCTCATGTGCTTAAAAAATGCGCAAACACAATATCAGTTGCACTAAGTATCATATTTAAGGAGTCACTGGAGTCGGGGGAGATTCCAAGATGCTGGAAACAAGCAAATGTGATAGCTATCTTCAAAAAGGGAAGGAGGGATACGGCTCTGAACTATAGACCAGTTTCCTTGACCAGCATAGTTTGCAAAGTTATGGAGAAACTACTAAGGAAACATATCTCTCTTCACTTGGAATCCTTCAACTTTTTGTCAGTGAGGCAACATGGCTTCAGAGAAGGTAGATCAACAGTAACAAACTTATTAGAATTTTATGATGAGGTAAGCCAAATATTACAGGAAAGAGAGGGCTGGGCAGATTGCATATTCCTAGACTTCCAGAAAGCGTTTGATACTGTTCCACATGGGAGACTTATTAGGAAGCTGCAATCAATGGCTAGAATAGGTGGAAATGTTTTGGAATGGATAAAAACTTACTTAGAAGGAAGGGAACAGAGGGTTAGAGTAAGACACTCAGTGTCTGAATGGAGAAGAGTTAGTTGTGGAGTTCCACAGGGTTCAGTTTTAGGGCCACTTTTGTTCCTTGTATATGTAAATGACCTACCAGAGTCTGTAAATTCATTCATGAATATGTTTGCAGATGATGCAAAGATTGTGAAGAAAGTAAAAAACGAGAACAATGGTAGAGAACTTCAGGAGGATCTATATAATCTGCATGAGTGGTCAGAAAAGTGGCTAATGAAACTCAATACTTCAAAATGTAAGGTAATGAGAATGGGTACAAGTGCAAGAAGGCCCAAGCTTGACTACTCGGTGGCTGGAGTACAACTTCAAGAGACAGAAAATGAGATAGATCTAGGAGTAAACATACTGGCAGATTTGTCTCCAGAAATACATATAAATGGCATAGTAAGGGCAGCATATGCATTCTTAAGAAATGTAAGGGTAGCCTTCAGGCACATGGACAAGGAAATGTTCAGAAATATTTATGTAACCTATGTGAGGCTGTCGTAATGATTTTGTACTATTCCATCTGAATTCACCAATTTGTAAGATGACTGGGTTATCTCACCGCTTGTCACCAGTTGTCGTAAAGTTAATTATTGTTCCACCACGTGTCACCAATTGTGGTGATGAATTCTTCTCTACCATGCACCAGAAGGGTGCAAGGTAAGAATGGACAAGCAGTGGTTCCTTTATCTTAATTTATTCTAGAGTACAACACATTCGACGCCTCAATACCCCCCACCCTATGACTATCACAATCTATGATCTATTCGTGCCCCAGGCCAAGTTCTAACTAACTGTGTCTGCCCTGGGTGGTTCTTGAAATACCCCAGGGGCAGGGCGTGGCTTGACATCCAATCCTGCCAATGAACTCAAGTGACATCCAGTCCTGCAAATCAACGCCAGGTTCGAAGTGGAGTCCCTCCTATTTCGGGGTCCCTTATCCTTTAGGCCTCTTGGGGGGTGCATGGAGCCGGGGGTTAGTTCTAGGTGCCTAGCCATAAATCTTGGTGGTCCCAAGGGAAAACATGGTCTGCACCCAAAACTCAATAAAAGTGAGGGCATGTAATAAAATATCTGTGCCCTAGACCGACCGTTACCCCTCAAGATTTGTTACAAGTTTCAGATAAATAAACTTTATTTCCATTTTACAATGGGTATTCGTCAGCCAGGACAAGCCCCAACCCCCCACTGTGATGTCCACCCACAGCAGTTCCTGCCAGTAAACAGCTTAAACTCTCGGTCTTGGACGGGGACCGATCTTTCGACCTCGTGAATGCGAAGCCAGCGCGTTACCACTGTACTAGCAAACCAAAACTGAAATATCTCTTATTTCAGTCAAAGCATGGGCTAATTTTTCGAGAGCTCTTGGACATATCCTAGCTAACATTAGTTTACAATAGAAATGGGGCCGAATTATTTAAGCTATTTTCTAAGAATTTCTATATTTAACAAATAAAATTAATCTTAATCATTAGGATTTCAGTATGTAACTAATCATTATCAAACACTAATTAAGATCACAAGTTAGTTTAGATCATGACGTTACTGTGTCTACTTCTCTCCTTTTTCAAAAGATTTACTAAAGTTGGTTAGCTACAGTAAAAATATAAATCATGTAGAACATTAGTATGTACGAACATTTAAAATGCGATAGACAATAACATAAATGGTAAATTCCTATCGTTACTATGGGGCATTGATTTGTCTTAAAATTAGGCCTTAGAAAACTACTCCTGAAACAAAATATTGGTTACGATGTGAAAAGTCAGAAAACATTCATCTTTCCAATGTGCAATTCCTATTCAGAGACAAACTGATATGAGAACTTAATGAACACAAAGATTAAATCATGATTCAAACAATGATAATGCTATAGCAAAACAAGGATATTATTTAGGCAGAAGACAACTTATTACTATCGGTGCAAATCATACAATTTATCAAAGGCACTTGTTCAAAAACTATATTTAAAGGAGTCTCTGAGTTGTCGCTTAAAATTATCTTAAAACTAGAAAAACAAAATAAAAAAAATAAAAAAAATAAATTTGTCTTTTAGCACAGTGGTCAAAGACGGTAGGGACCTTTTCTTTCACATTTTTTTTTTCTTTCAGTTCTAAAGCCTGGGTTGTTCTTTCCAACAACTAATAAGGGATTTTAAATACCCTTCTTTCTCTCTTCACTAAGGTTTGGACATGTATAGGGATTTTTTTCTTTCTGTCTGTTTGAATCCCATCAATGCGTGTACGTGGCTTCTAAAGGTATTATTCAGATATTTAAAAAAACTTCTCTCTTTTTTTTTCTCTCTCTCTTTTCACTACAGTTAGGACATGTATGGGAATTACCCCCCCCCCTTTTTTTTTCTCTGGGATTTCATCAATTCGTTTACATGGCTTTTTAAATTGCTATTAGGATATTAAAGACTTTTGTTTTCTCTTTCTCTTGCTCATGAAATTCTTGCTAGGCGTTATTCCACGGTTTCTCTCTCTTCGTTTTTTCACTCCCCCGCCGTCTTCGCTGCAGGCCCAGGTTCGTACACTACCATAAATTATCTTCTTTCTAAGATAGGCAAGACAAAGAGGAAGCGATCGATGCACCTTCCAAATCCCTCCAGCCTGGCTTTTTCGTCCTACCCTCTGGCCGATCTTGACTAAAACCCCCTGTAGGAGACCTGCAATGTCAGCACGATTCTCTTCAGTACTGCATACACATGTACCTTTGAAGCAGACCTCGGGATGAAAATTTGAACCTATGTCACTACTACAGTTGTAAGAAAGGTTCCCTATGACTTCAGGGTACCAACAATGGCCATACGTTGGTACTCAGAGGCTATACTTTGCCTCCCCTGCAACTGCAAGTGATTGCAATCTCTATTCAATAGGCAACAGGGACTTGTTTGAGAGGACAAAATCTAAAGACTTTTAGAACTTGCAGATCGGAGCTGCCTAGAAATAGGGTGGTAATGGAAGGTATGTGTCTACACAACTAGATTATTATTCCAAGATACTTAGGGCTTAGCTGAGAAACTGCTACATAACATTACTATATATATCAAAAAGAACAATCATTAAATACTGAGAGAAACCACTAAAGAAATACTCTTATTAGCAGTGGCTACAATAACATCAAGTAGGAATTCAGATAAAAGATACAAATCATCAGGTTACTGCTGATTGTATTTCAAAAATAATAATTAGCAACTGGGCATTGAGAGATAGCAACAATAACAGTCAACATACTAATATTACTAATAATCATGATCAAAAAAATAAAATAAAAATATTAATTCAGGAATAGCCATATATATACAACGGAGACTGGCATTCTGAAGTAAGAACAGGGTTCTATACTTATATTTCATAGTAATGCTCATTCTAACACAGTCTCTTTTACTGTTCAAATTCCTGCTGTCATAATCTATGTATACATATAGAGCATAAGTGGCAACTTGCTGGCTCCACAATTTGTCAATGGGAGTTCTATCTATTCTCTAAACAGTTGCGACATGTGGCAAAAATATTTATGCAAATGGCGGTACTACCGATGTCTTATCAGTATTTATGCAATAACAGCATGCCAAAATTTATCAAATGAAATAAAATGTAGGGACAATTATCGCCTGGCTTCGCTGGAAAAAAAAACAAAAAAAAGAATCAATGACGGCAACATTCTTGTAGTATCGGAAGAAGCTCATGTCAGTCTCAGAGTAGAGAGAGAGAGAGAGAGGGAGAGAAAGGTTGACTGGGCGACCGTGATATACGCTGCGGTATCCACCCATGTGTCAGATGAGACGGGCCTCCTTCCTTTAAATGTACTGAAAATAAAAAATTGTCGCATAGTATCTCTAATAACAAAATAATAAATAAACAAATGAAAGTGAACAAACGTTAGCAATGACTATCGATAGAGTTTGACGCTTATTGTCAGAGGGCTATTCTTATTCCCCATTAACAAAAAACAAAAGCAAAAAGAACTTAGTGTACAACTGCAGAAATGTCGAAGCATAAATCCATTCCTCTCTGTTTAATATTGCTAAGGACTTTACTGTAATAGCATACACATCCTTGTCTATAATGACGATCTTTTTCTTGGTATAAATCAGAGGGTTGAGTCGAAGCACACACTCTCTAAAAGGCAACATATCTCTGATGAAATTAAAGCAAAAGATTAAAATCATATGTGACAATATCTCTACTACTATCAACAAAAGTACAAATATCTTTTTCTTAACAACTTCTTAAAAAGGACTTAAGTGTCATTAATTTTTAAACTTAAAACTCAACATATAAATTCTGCGAATCTTAATTATCTTAATTAGCTCAATTATAATTTTAAATTCATGACAGTGATAGTAATTAACAATAATTATTTCTAGATAATCTTTTCAACACTCTTTAATTAAGATTTTAAAGATTTCTTCAATACAAAAAACTATATAACAAAAACGGGCATCAAAGAATATAAAACGTCTGTCTCTGTGTATGCAATAATAAAACAAAAAGTATATTTCATTAGCAACAGTAAAGAATGTATTTTGCTTAAGTTTCATAACCTCGTAAGGAGTTGTACAGGAACAATTCAAACAGAAAATATATATATTCTTTTACTATCTCGAATTTGACTTATTTAAATTACTAAACAACAGAATTTCCTCCAGAACAGGGAGAAGTTCGACATATAACTGTTCTGTCTGTTTGCTTTTACGGGGGTGCGCATGTGGGCGCTGTTTTCTCCCCTGTTCTTTTGGCTTCTGGATCAACTTCTGCTCTCTCAAATACGGGAAACGGCTGTGTAACAGTCTTGTTGTCATTTCGTGTCAGCTCTCACTCTTTCTTTATGACCAAGCTGAAATAATTTTGATAAACATTATCATGGCTAAAACTCGCAAAGTTTTATTTTATCAATCTAACATATCTCTTCAGACAAATAATATATATACTGCAGCTAGCAAAGAAAATAATCATTCATAGATTCACATCCTTTATCACGTAATATCTATCTTGGAACTCTCGGAAATCGAATAATAATCTCAATGGCGGAGTAGGGGACAAAACAAAAATAAAACAAATTTGGCATCTCAACCATATCTGGGCAGGTGGAGAATCATTTTCTCAAATATATCCCTCAATAGATATTGCAACAGCGCATCACCTCCCATAAATATACTTTGATATGGCATGCGTAAGGACCCGGCGGAGCAGGGGAACGACCCCCGTAGAGCCTCCCCAATCATGTTTCCTAACGGTGCTTTCCGCGATTTCACCCCCTAGAGCAACCCCCCATTATCCCCCCAGTCATTCATACTCATTCACTATCACATTCGTTATATCACTTTCAAGACAATCATCCCCTTTCTGTCTGTGAAATTCCCTTTTATTTACAACGTTGGTTTCACTTTCCCGATCTCTCTGAAGGAGAGTAAAGGTGAAATCTCGGTTGGGCCGTGCGGTCACATGACTGCCTCACCAGTCCTAGGTCCCATTCTAACAACAAACAACATTCTACTCCCTTGAAGCTACGTTTGGGTGACACTGAAAAACCTTCCCTATTCTAGGACAGCACAAATTCCTCTAATTTACTCTTACTGTCGCCTGCATAGCGCGAAATTAAAAAAACTCATCTCTAAATAATATCACAAAAGTTCTTATTCTTCAAAATAAAATGCCACACACGTATCGTAATATTAATTCCCTATCATAACAACATTAAAAGAACGATCTGTCATTTATGTCTTTCTTTCGCTAAAACATTACTCCCGCGGAGAAAAAACAAACAAAAATAGAAAGAACCTTGGAAACAGGCGCAATCTTAACACTCGATTTCTTACGCTTTAAGAAATTAATATAAAAATTACTTTACACGTACTTTAAATATCAAAGATCAGTACAATTACTACATATTTATAATAACGAGGTTGGGAGATCGATTGGTCACTTCCGCATTCCTTTCTCGGAAATCACACGTGGTCTATGAAAAACCTTAAAAACAGACTCAAGTATATTTCTCACTATAATTCTTACACTTATGAAATTAATATATCGTAATAGTGATTTCACGTGCATTAAATTTGTCAATTAAAATGTCGTAATGATTTTGGACTATTCCATCTGAATTCACCAAGTTGTAAGATGACTGGGTTATCTCACCGCTTGTCACCAGTTGTCGTAAAGTTAATTACTCTTCCACCACGTGTCACCAGTTGTCGTGATGAATTCTTTTCACTACGTTAATATTAGTACCAGAAGGGTGAGGTAAGAATGGACAAGCAGTGGTTCCTTTATCTTAATTTATTCTGAGTTTACAACACATTCGACGCCTCAATGCCCCCCCCCCCATGACTATCACAATCTATGATCTATTCGTGCCCCGGGCAAAGTTCTAACTAACTGTGTCTGCCCTGGGTGGTTCTTGAAATAAAAAACAAAAAACAAAAACATCTATTTCCATTTTGTACAATGGTTATTCAACATTAATAGTAGCTTATAAGTAGACATGTAATTAAACTAATAAATAAGAGGGTTAGACATATAGTTAAATTAAATGTAGCTTTCATAGAAAATAATAATGCTGTAATAAAAATGTTACAATAATGTTAATAATAAAGTAGTAAGTATGCCACTAGATACAGGATCGTTATTATCGGCATCATTTCCATATTTGTTTCCTTACAATGAGAATAATTAGTTCTTAATGAGCAGCAACTATTTGTCCAAAAGAAAACTGTATAGTTTGCCTTTGAAAGCTGTGAAAGAGGATGCATTTTTAAGATGCTCTGGAATATTATTCCAGAGTGTTGGCCCTTTGATAGTGATCATCTTTGAACCTGCTTCTGTGTTTGTTCTGTGAATAAAGAGCTCACTGCTCTGTCTTGTGTTGGTTCCCCTTATATCCCTGACTGTTTTAAAATCAAATAGCCAGCTAGGATAATGATGGTCCAAAATTTTGAATACAAAAACATAAATAGCATAAGCGACCTTATTTTCTGCCCGCAGCCACCCAAGTTTATTGAGAGCTGGTGTGATGTGGTCGTATTTTCTTATTCCTCCCAGGGCAACTCGAGCTGCAAAATTAATAAGCTTCTGTATTCTGTTTATCTGAGTCTTAGTGGTAGCTCCCCAAACAGTTGTGCAGTAATTAATGTGACTTAGGGCTAGAGATTCAACAACAGTTATTCAAGTGGTAGTCTCAAAATTGTCTTTTATACGTGATAAGTACAATAATGTTCCTGTAACCTTTTTGCATACTTTATCTATGTGGGAATCAAACAACATGTGGTTATCAAAGTGAATTCCTAGGTTTTTTACTGTTTTGCTAGGTGTGATAATATTGTCGCAAAAATTAATTGTTGTGTTTTCTGGAATTTGTGCTATGTGGAACCTTGAACCAATAAATATGCACTGTGCTTTACTTTCGTTAATTAACAGCCCAATTTCTTGGAAATAGTTTTAATTTTTGACAGAGTGTTTTCTGCTCTTAAAGTTAGCTCTGGGAGATTATTAATATCACCACTAAGGAGTAGTTGAGTGTCATCTGCATATTGTACGACTAGACAGTCAGAAATGAAAGAAGATAGATCATTTACGTGAATGGAGAAGAGGATAGGACCAAGTACTGATCCCTGTGGAACACCAAATGATACATTTTTTGGCACAGAGATAATGTTGTTAAGACGTATGGACTGTTTACGATTAGATAGATACTCGCTAAACCAGCTTGGATCAATATTTAAGTTAATACATTTACTTAAAAGAATTTCATGGTTTACACTGTCGAAGGCTTTTGATAAGTCCAACAAAACTAGCAAAGATATTTTTTTCATATCTATATTATTATATATACTATTCGTAACTTTAAGCAGTGCAGTTTCCGTCGAGAGTTTTGGTCTGAAACCATGTTGGCTAATCGTTAGTAGTCTATTTAATTCTAAATATGACATAAGTTGGCATGCAACAATTTTTTCTAATATTTTAGAGAAAATGGGTAGCAGGGAAATGGGACGATAGTTTGTCACATCTTCTCTGTCCCCCTTTTTATGCAGAGGTATTACATGTGCTATTTTCCAAGAGTCGGGAAACTTTTTAGTAACAATGGAAATGTTCATAATAGTTAGAATATAGGATGCAATCACGGGTAGAGCATCTTTGATGAACTGAAATGGTATGCCATCTGAACCATAAGAGCCAGAGTTTCTTAGGCTCTTTATGGTAAGAATTAGGGTAGCACAATCGATAGGAATAAGCTTGAAGTACTCTCTTGTGTTTTCATTGGAAGAATTGTCATTTAAGCAATTACTCATATTCACTGAGTTGATGTTTTCTTGAGTTTTTTCATATGTATTTTTGCCAACGTTAGCAAAATAGTTATTAAAGTTTTCTGCTTTGTCTTTCAACTCCGTAATATTTTCATAACTTTCTGAGGTACTCTTTTCGTTTGGTATCATGCTTCTTATCACTTTCCATGTTGCTGCTGTATCATGTCTAGAGTCATTAAATTGTTTTTTGTAAAAGTCTTTTTTACTTACACTGATGAGAGATCTGACACGTTTCTTTTCTGTTTTATAACGTTCTCGGAGAGTCATATCATATCTATTCATTTTTAGCTCTTTTTGTATTTGATTTCTGATTTGCATTGCCTCTTTGATGTCATTAGTTAGCCAGCGGGCTGAGGGGCGGGTTATTTTTCTTGTTACAATGGGTGCACAACTATCTAAGCATTCAAGGAAGACTTTTGTTAGAATCTCAACCTGCAAATCGACGTTATCTGTGTATTTAATTCTATTAAGTGCATTTGTGTTGTTGATTAATGTTTCACAAAAGATATCAGGGGAGTAATTTTTTAGACACCGGAATGTCTTGAGGAGAGGCTTCCTTTTCGGCTTGTTTATGTTTAGCAGGGGCAGGGCGTGGCTTGACATCCAATCCTGCCAATGAACTCAAGTGACATCCAGTCCTGCAAATCAACGCCAAGTTCGAAGTGGAGTCCCTCCTATTTCGGGGAGGGGCTATTTCAACAAGCCTATAGAACGGAAAAGTTCCAGGTCAGAGCGTGGCTATTGGGCATCTCTCCAGGGCATGTACATACGTACGGGTCAAATGTTTGTGTTTCTTGTGGTTTAGGAAATGGCTAACTTCTTGGCCTTTCCCATCCTCTTCCGGTACTTGATGCCGGATGCTAAGTCCCATGGGTCCGGTCATATATCTCCTTGACACTTTCTACAAACATTGACCGGACCGCAGAAAAACAATTGGGAGAGTATTCTATTTCACCCTTGCCCTCTAGCCTCTTCCGTTTCTCTTCACGACTTCCGTCATGCGACATCCCTCCCAACCAAAACTGAAATATCTTTTATTTCAGTCGAAGCATGGGCTATTTTTTTCGAGAGCTCTTGGATATATCCTAGCTAACATTAGTATACAATAGAAATGAGGCCGAATTATTTAAGCTATTTTCTAAGAATTCCTATATTTAACAAATAAAATTAACCTTAATCATTAGGATTTCAGTGTGTAACTAATCATTATCAAACACTAATTAAGATCACAAGTTAGTTTAGATCATGATGTTACTGTGTCTACTTCTCTCCTTTTTCAAAAGATTTACTAAAGTTGGTTAGCTACAGTAAAAATATAAATCATGTAGAACATTAGTATGTACAAACATTTAAAATGCGATAGGCAATAACATAATTGGTAAATTCCGATCGTTACTATGGGGCATTGATTTGTCTTAAAATTAGGCCTTAGAAAACTACTCCTGAAACAAAGTATTGGTTACGATGTGAAAAGTCAGAAAACATTCATCATTCCAATGTGCAATTCCTATTCATAGACAAACTGATATGAGAACTTAATGAACACAAAGATTAAATCATGATTCAAACAATGATAATGCTAAAGCAAAACAAGGATATTATTTAGGCAGAAGAAAACTTATTACTATCGGTGCAAATCATACAATTCATCAAAAGCACTTATTCAAAAACTATCTTTAAAGGAGTCTCTGAGTTGTCGCTTAAAATTATCTTAAAACTAGTAAAACAAAAATAAAAAAAATAAAAAAATAAAAATTTGTCTTTTAGCACAGTGGTCAAAGACAGTGGGGACCTTTTCTTTCCCATTTTTTTCTTTCAGTTCTAAAGCCTGGGTTGTTCTTTCCAACAACTAATAAGGGATTTTAAATACCCTTCTTTCTCTCTTCACTACGGTTTGGACATGTATAGGGATTTTTTTCTTTCTGTCTGTTTGAATCCCGTCAGTGCGTGTACGTGGCTTCTAAAGGTATTATTCAGATATTTAAAAAAACTTCTCTCTCTTTTTTTTTTTTTTTCTTTTCACTACAGTTAGGATATGTATGGGAATTACCCCCCTTTTTTTTTTCTCTGGGATTTCATCAATTCGTTTACATGGCTTTTTAAATTGCTATTAGGATATTAAAGACTTTTGTTTTCTCTTTCCCTTGCTCATGAAATTCTTGCTAGGCGTGATTCCATGGTTTCTCTCTCTCCTCGTTTTTTCACTCCCCCGCCGTCTTCGCTGCAGGCCCAGGTTCGTACACTACCATAAATTATCTTCTTTCTAAGATAGGCAAGACAAAGAGGAAGCGATCGATGCACCTTCCAAATCCCTCCAGCCTGGCTTTTTTGTCCTACTCTCGGGCCGATCTTGACTAAGACCACCCTGTACTAGACCTGCAACGTCAGCACGATTCTCTTCAGTACTGCATACACATGTACCTTTGAAGCAGACTTCGGGATGAAAATTTGAACCTATGTCACTACTACAGTTGTAAGAAAGGTTCCCTATGACTTCGGGGTACCAACAATGGCCATACGTTAGCACTCTGAGGCTATACTTTGCCTCCCCTGCAACTGCAAGTGATTGCAATCTCTATTCAATGGGCAACAGGGACTTGTTTGAGAGGACAAAATCTAAAGACTTTTAGAACTTGCAGATCGGGGCTGCCTAGAAATAGGGTGGTAATGGAAGGTATGTGTCTACACAACTAGATTATTATTCCAAGATACTTAGGACTTAGCTGAGAAACTGCTACATAGCATTACTCTACTATAGACATCAAAAAGAACAATCATTAAATGCTGAGAAAAGCCACTAAAGAAATATTCTTATTAGTAGTGGCTACAATAACATCAAGTATGAATTCAGATAAAAGATACAAATCATCAGGTTACTGCTGATTTCATTTCAAAAATAATGGTTAGCAACTGGGCATTGAGAGATAGCAACAATATCAGTCAACATAATAACATTACTAATAATCATGATCAAAATAAGAATAATAAACAATAAAAATAAAAATACTAAATCAGGAATAACAATATATATACAACGGAGACTGGCATTCAGATGTAAGAACAGAGTTCTATACTTATATGTCATAGTAATGCTCATTCTAACACAGTCTCTTTCACTATTCAAATTCCTGCTGTCATAATGTATGTATATATATAGAGCATAAGTGGCAACTTGCTGGCTCCACAATTTGCCAATGGGAGTTCTATCTATTCTCTAAACAGTTGCGACCTGTGGCAAAAATATTTATGCAAGTGGCGGTACTACCGATGTCTTAACAGTATTTATGCAATAACAGCATGCAACAATCTATCGACTGCAATAAAATGTAGGCACAATTATCGCCTAGCTTTGCTGGGGGAAAAAAAAAATCAATGACGGCAACATTCTTGTAGTATCGGAAGAAGCTCATGTCAGTCTCAGAGTAGAGAGAGAGAGAGAGAGAGAGAGAGAGAGAGAGAGAGAGAGAGAGAGAGAGAGAGAGAGAGAGAGAGAGAGAGAGAGAGAGAGAGAGAGAGAGAGAGAGAGAGAGAGAG
>JAXCGZ010004675.1:0-27500 GCA_037179515.1 Halocaridina rubra | reverse complement strand
TGGATTTACAGGGTAGGATGGATTGCATCAATGACGACCTGAGGTCTAAAGGTTTGATGGGTTATGAGGTATGGGACAGGAACAAATGAAGAACACTGGCCAGAAACATCAACCCCACATATAAGTCATCCCTCGTTTATTGCTGGGGTGTGGTTCCGGGTCCACTCGCGAAAGGTGAAAATCTGCATGGTAGCAGCACCATATTTATTACAGGTATTTTACATTTATTTTTACCTTTACTATATAAACCCTCCCTGGACTGTTAACAACTCACCCTTTACTTTATTAATAACAGTGCACAAGCATAAATTTCTATGAGTGTGACAGGTAAGCTTACCATAAATAACAGCGCGCAAGTGTAAAGCTATATGAACGTGATAGGTAAGCTTACCGTGAATGATGTGATGATGACGTTTACATACAGCACAGCCAATGGCGGCCTGCATCCGAGAAACTTCTTCCTTCCTTCAGCATATCTAAGAGTTTTACCTTATCTGCTATGGTCAACATCTTCCTTTGCTGCTTAGACTCACTACCAGAAGCCTTAGAAGATGAAGGACGCTTGGGCGGCATTGCAGGGGTTGATATACACAATCAAAAGTTTCACATAAAACACAAGCACAACATATTAAGAGCCACAACGAGAAAGGCGCACACGCGAGTAATTGAATGGGTGAGGCGAGACAATGGTAGATGCTGGGAGAATCAAGCTTCAATCAAAAAGCCAATCAGACCCCTGTATACAGAACACAATTCTGTGATTCTTTGTCTCCCACCCATTTGCCAATAGCATCCCAAATACTATCTCAGGTAGGTGCGACCCTTTTCGCTTTCCAAGACACCGATACCAGTATCGTATTTTATATGGTGCAATATTGTGAGTTACATGTTTAAATTTATGTTCTTAACTATTTTTTACTGTTTTATTATTCTTAGGCTAGGAAATACTTTTTTTTATCAATAAAATAATGAAAATACTGTAAATTTTAATATGTACTATCTCACATAGGTGCGACCCTTTGCCTTTTCCGAAACGTCAATACCAGTATCGTATTTTATATGAGAGTTACATGTTTAAATTTATGTTTTTTACTATTTTTTATTGTTTTATTATTCTTAGGCTAGGAAATACTTTTTTTTTTATCAATAAAATAATGAAAATACAGTGTTGCCTCACTTATCGCAGTAGTTCGGTTCCGGGACCCGGCGCGAACCCGGGAATCCGTGGTGTAGAGATCAGCCTATACGTACATAGATATTTTAATGTATTTTTACGTTTACACTGTATAAACCCTCCCTGTACTGGTAAAAAAAACACCCTTTACATTATAAATAACAGCAAGCAACGAAATTTTTTTATGAAAGTGATAGGAAAACTTACCATGAATGAGGTGATGATGACTTGACATTAATAGGTTTCATATTTTACAATAATTTTTACCTTTACGTAAAATAGCGGCCGACATCCACAAACTTTTTTCCTTCTTTCAACATATCTAAGAGTTTCACTTTATCTACAATGGTTAACATTTTCCTTTGCCGCTTAGGCTCACTACAAGAAGCCTTAGAAGATGAAGGATGCTTGGGAGGCATTGCAAAGGTTAAAATATGCGAGTAAAATAATCACAAGCAAAACATATTAATAATAATAAGCACAACATGAATGGCGCACACAAGTGAGGCGAGACAATGGAAGATGGTGGAAGCCTTTGTCCGAAACGCTGATAGCGGTATTGTATTTTACATGTTGCAATACTGTTAGTATTTATGTTTTTTACTATTTTTTACTGTTATATTATTCTTAGGCTAAGAAATAAGTTTTTTTTATCAATAAAATCATGAAACTACTGGAAATATAAATATATATGCTAGCTCACGTAGCTTCGACCCCAATACATTGTACGCTATCGAACACAAGCAAAACGTGAGTTAGACTGAATGAGTCTTTGTCCAAAACGCTGATAGCGGTATCGTATTTTACATGTTGCAATACTGTTAGTATTTATGTTTTTTAGTATTTTTTACTGTTTTATTATTCTTAGGCTAATAAATACGTTTTTTTATCAATAAAATCATGAAACTACTGGAAATATAAATATATATGCTATCTCACGTAGCTGCGACCCCAATACATTGTACGCTATTGAACACTATTTCGTATGATGCAATACTGTGAGTTATACTGTACGTACGAATATCATTCAGTTATTAGTACAATGTATATTAATTTAAAATTCATCTACTTATTTGATGATTGTACAAAATCTGTTGTATTTATTCACTGTAATTTGGACCAAATATTCCTTTTGTAAAGATTATACTGTATTTTTCAAAAGAGGTGGTCAATAAACGTATCTATCTACCTACCTATCTACATTTATGTTTTTTACTATTTTTTACTCTTTTATTATTTGTAGGCTGGGAAATAATTTTTTTTTATCAATTAGATAATGAAATATGTTTTTTTCAATAAAAAAAAAAAAGTGAAAATACTGAGAATTTTTTTTTTTAATATTTTAATATTCTTGCATATACCCATGAAATAATATAATAATTTATCCAAAAATAAACCGCGATAGAGTGAGAAAGCGAACCAGGGAGCGCGAATAACTGGGGTAACACTGTACTGGAAATTTTAATACGCACTATCTCACGTAGGTGCGACCCTTTGCATTTTCCGAGACGCCGATATCGGTATCATATTTTATATGTGTTATATGTTTAAATTTATGTTTTTTTTACTATTTTTTACTGTTTTATTATTCTTAGGCTAGGAAATACTTTTTTTTATCAATAAAATAATGAAAATACTGGAAATATTAATATGTACTATCTCACGTAGTTGCAACCATTTGTGTTTTCCAAAACGCCGATACCGTATCGTATTTTATAAGTGAGTTACGTGTTTAAATTTATGTTTTTTACTATTTTTTACTGTTTTATTATTCTTAGGGTAGGAAATACTTTTTTTTATCAAGAAAATAATGAAAATACTGGAAATTTTAATATGTACTATCTCACGTAGGTGCGACCCTTTTCGTTTTCCGAAATGCCGATACTGGTATCGTATTTTATATGTTACATTTTTAAATTTATGTTTTTTACTATTTTTTTACTGTTTTATTATTCTTAGGCTTGGAAATACTTTATTTTATCATGAAAATAATAAAAATACTGGAAATTTTAATATGTGCTATCTCACGTAGGTGTGACCGTTTGCGTTTTCCGAAATGCCAATACCGGCACTGTATTTTATATGTGAGTTACATGTTTAAATTTATGTTTTTGACTATTTTTTACTGTTTTATTATGCTCGCCATAAAAACCCGCGATGCACTGAATTCCCAGAAGATGAATCGCGATATAGCGAGGGATTACTGTATATACAGTCAGCGCCAAAATATAAGGCGAAGGTGAGCACACGATGTTGATCGGTTAACTGAATGAAGGATACATAAGAAACACAGTTGCTATTCCTATGCTTTACCTTTTATTCCTTTTACATCTCCTCTTAGTACTTTGTGGGGTTTCCCTTTCGTTGTATACATTCCTGAAGTCGCTTAGGAACACTGTTTGCTAGTGATTGTAGCAAGTCAAGTGGCAGGATTGCCCACAAGTGACACGCAGCCGTCTCAAGCTTAGTAACAGTTGAGGTGTCCATTTTGCTTAATTTTCGTTTCATATATGACCATAAATTTTCAATAGGGTTCAGATCAGGACTATTGCTAGGCCAGTCTTCAAAAAATGAAACCTCACAATCATGCAGCCATCTATTTACATCATGAGCAGTGTGGCAGGGTGCTTCGTCCTGCATTAAGAAATCTGCCGTGCATTTTTCAAATAAACTCGGCAGAAAGTCACATAGAAGTTCCAGGTAGTTGTGTTTGTTCATCCAGACACCTTTAGGGAGCACAACCAAGTTTCCTACTCCATGGTAGGAGAAACACGCCCACACCATGATAGCTGGAGGGTGTTTTAAAGAAAGGACAACGTACTGTGGCAACGAGGCATCACTGCCCAGACGGCGGTACACATTCCCTCCTCAACTACCTGTTACAGTGAACATTACCTCGTCGCTCCACAGGACATGGTGTGACCCATGTTGAAGAGAGCAATAATTGCTCTGACATCTTCTTTGGTAGTCTGCCTCCTTGACATCGCATGTTAGGAATAAAACACACAAAGTCAACAACAACACGAAGGAATAAACAACACACTCTGCAGGAGGGCGGCACATTTAAACATGAATAAATACCTGACAGTTAATTGGCAACGCTTAATTCATGGCGGTTTAGTCACCTGAGTGTCCTGCCTGATGTACGATGACACTTAACGCCACAATAACTCCCAACGGAGGAAGTTACAGAGACACAATGGGTTATCGCAGCAATCAGGAAAGCAGACGCTCCTGCGCCTTATATTTTGGCGCTGACTGTATATATATATATATATATATATATATATATATATATATATATATATATATATATATATATATATATATATATATATATTTACAGTGTTACCCCGGTTATTCGCGCTTCTTGGTTCGCGTTCTCACTCTATCGCGGTTTTTTTTTTGGATAAATTATTATTGTATTTTATGGGTATACGCAAAAATATTAAAATATCGAGTGAGAAAAATTTCAGTATTTTCATTTTTTTATTGAAATTTACGTTGCGTGCTGTTATTTATAATGTAAAGGGTGTTTTTTTAACAGTGCAGGGAGAGTTTATACAGTTCATAAACGAAAAAATAATTGTAAATGAGTATGTGTGTCACGTCATCATCACCTCATTCATCGTAATTTTATCTATCACTTTCATAAAAATTTACGTTGCTTGCTGTTATTTATAATGTAAAGGGTCTTTTTTTAACAGTGCAGGAAGGGTTTATACAGTACGTAAACGAGAAAATAATTGTAAATGAGTATGTATGTCACGTCATTATCACCTCATTCACCGTAATTTTATCGATCACTTTCATAAAAATTTACGTTGCTTGCTGTTATTTATAATGTAAAGGGTGCTTTTTTAACAGGGTTTATACATTACGTAAACGAAAAAATAATTGTAAATGAGTATGTATGTCATGTCATTGTCACCTCATTCACTGTAATTTTATGTATCACTTTCATAAAAAATTACGTTGCTTGCTGTTATTTATAATGTTAAGGGTGTTTTTTTAACAGTGCAGGGAGGGTTTATACAGTACGTAAACGAAAAAATAATTGTAAATGAGTCTGTATGTCACGTCATTATCACCTCATTCACCGTAATTTTATCTATCACTTTCATAAAAATTTACGTTGCTTGCTGTTATTTATAATGTAAAGGGTGTTTTTTTTTAACAGTGCAGGGAGGGTTTATACAGTACGTAAACGAAAAAATAATTGTAAATGAGTATGTATGTCACGTCATTAACACCTCATTCACTGTAATTTTATCTATCACTTTCATAAAAATTTACGTTGCTTGCTGTTATTTATAATGTAAAGGGTGTTTTTTTAACAGTGCAGGGAGGGTTTATACAGTACGTAAACGAAAAAATAATTGTAAATGAGTATGTATGTCACGTCATCATCACATTCACGGTAAGTTTTCCTATCACTTTCATAAAAATTTACGTCACTTGCTGTTATCTATAATGTTAAGGGTGTTTTTTTAACAGTGCAGGGAGGGTTTATACAGTACGTAAACGTAAATATAATTGTAAATGAGTATGTATGTCACGTCATTATCACCTCATTCACTGTAATTTTATCTATCACTTTCATAAAAAGTTACGTTGCTTGCTGTTATTTATAATGTAAAGGGTATTTTTTTTAACAGTGCAGGGAGGGTTTATACAGTACGTAAACGAAAAAATAATTGTATATGAGTATGTATGTCACGTCATTATCACCTCATTCACCGTAATTTTAACTATCACTTTCATAAAAATTTACGTTGCTTGCTGTTATTTATAATGTAAAGGGTGTTTTTTTAACAGTGCAGGGAGGGTTTATACAGTAGGTAAATGAAAAAATAATTGTAAATGAGTATGTATGTCACGTCATCATCACATTCACGGTAAGTTTTCCTATCACTTTCATAAAAATTTACGTTGCTTGCTGTTATCTATAATGTTAAGGGTGTTTTTTTTAACAGTGCAGGGAGGGTTTATACAGTGCGTAAACGAAAAAATAATTGTAAATGAGTATGTATGTCAGGTCATTATCACCTCATTCACTGTAATTTTATCTATCACTTTCATAAAAATTTACGTTGCTTGCTTTTATTTATAATGTAAAGGGTGTTTTTTTAACAGTGAAGGGAGGGTTTCTACAGTGTAAACGTAAAAATATATTAAAATATCTATGTACGTATAGGAGGATCTTACTTCGCGGATTTCCTGGTTCGCGCCGGGTCCCGGAACCGAGCTACCGCGATAAGTGAGGCAACACTGTATATATATATATATATATATATATATATATATATATATATATATATTATATATATATATATATATATATATATATATATATATATTATATATATATATATATACAGTGTTGCCTCACTTATCGCGGTAGTTCGGTTCCGGAACCCGGCGCGAACCAGGAAATCCGCGAAGTAGGATCCGCCTATATATGTACATAGATATTTTAATATATTTTTACGTTTACACTGTATAAACCCTCCCTGCACTGTTAAAAAACACCCTTTACATTATAAATAACAGCAAGCAACGTAAATTTTTATGAAAGTGATAGATAAAATTACGGTGAATGAGGTGATAATGACGTGACATACATACTCATTTACAATTATATTTTCATTTACGTAATGTATAAACCCTCCCTGCACTGCTAAAAAAAACACCCTTAACACTATAGATAACAGCAAGCAACGTAAATTTTTATGAAAGTGATAGATAAAATTACGGTGAATGAGGTGATAATGACGTGACATACATACTCATTTACAATTATTTTTTAGTTTACGTACTGCATAAACCCTCCTGCACTGTTAAAAAAACACCCTTTACATTATAAATAACAGCAAGCAACGTAAATTTTTATGAAAGTGATAGATAAAATTACGGTGAATGAGGTGATAATGACGTGACATACATACTCATTTACAATTATTTTTTCGTTTACGTACTGGATAAACCCTCCCTGCACTGTTAAAAAAACACCCTTTACATTATAAATAACAGCAAGCAACGTAAATTTTTATGAAAGTGATAGATAAAATTACGGTGAATGAGGTGATAATGACGTGACATATATACTCATTTACAATTATATTTTCGTTTACATACTGTATAAACCCTCCCTGCACTGTTAAAAAAAACACCCTTAACATTATAGATAACAGCAAGCAACGTTAATTTTTATGAAAGTGATAGATAAAATTACGGTGAATGAGGTGATAATGACGTGACATACATACTCATTTACAATTATTTTTTCGTTTACGTACTGTATAAACCCTCCCTGCACTGTTAAAAAAAACACCCTTTACATTATAAATAACAGCAAGCAACGTAAATTTTTATGAAAGTGATAGATAAAATTACGGTGAATGAGGTGATAATGACGTGACATACATACTCATTTACAATTATTTTTTCGATTACGTACTGTATAAACCCTCCCTGCACTGTTAAAAAAACACCCTTTACATTATAAATAACAGCAAGCAACGTAAATTTTTATGAAAGTGATGGATAAAATTACAGTGAATGAGGTGATAATGACGTGACATACATACTCATTTACAATTATATTTTCGTTTACGTACTGTATAAACCCTCCCTGCACTGTTAAAAAAAACACCCTTAACATTATAGATAACAGCAAGCAACGTAAACTTTTATGAAAGTGATAGATAAAATTACAGTGAATGAGGTGATAATGACGTGACATACATACTCATTTACAATTATTTTTTCGTTTACGTACTGTATAAACCCTCCCTGCACTGTTAAAAAAAACACCCTTTACATTATAAATAACAGCAAGCAACGTAAATTTTTATGAAAGTGATAGATAAAATTACGGTGAATGAGGTGATAATGACGTGACATACATACTCATTTACAATTATATTTTCGTTTACGTACTGTATAAACCCTCCCTGCACTGTTAAAAAAAAACACCCTTAACATTATAGATAACAGCAAGCAACGTAAATTTTTATGAAAGTGATAGATAAAATTACGGTGAATGAGGTGATAATGACGTCACATACATACTCATTTACAATTATATTTTCGTTTACGTACTGTATAAACCCTCCCTGCACTGTTAAAGAAAACACCCTTAACATTATAGATAACAGCAAGCAACGTAAATTTTTATGAAAGTGATAGATAAAATTACGGTGAATGAGGTGATAATGACGTAACATACATACTCATTTACAATTATTTTTTCATTTACGAACTGTATAAACCCTCCCTGCACTGTTAAAAAAACACCCTTTACATTATAAATAACAGCAAGCAACGTAAATTTTATGAAAGTGATAGATAAAATTACGATGAATGAGGTGATGATGACGTGACACACATACTCATTTACAATTATTTTTTCGTTTACGAACTGTATAAACCCTTCCTGCACTGTTAAAAAAAACACCCTTTACATTATAAATAACAGCACGCAACGTAAATTTCAATAAAAAAATGAAAATACTGAAGAAGAAGAAATTTCAATATTTTAATATTTTTGCGTATACCCATAAAATAAAATAATAATTTATAAAAAAAAAACCGCGATAGAGTGAGAACGCGAACCAAGAAGCGCGAATAACCGGGGTAACACTGTATATATATATAATATATATATAGCTTAGATTAAGAAATCTTGCAGTTTAGTTTCCAGAAGAAGGAAGATTTTCACTGGCAAAGAGATGTGTACCTGGTTACCATCATTACCAAGAGGCTTCCTAGATGCTTACTTCAACGAACACCAGAAAGCACTTGGCTACAAAAACTTCTAGTTTAAAGTTTTCTTCAATTCACCAAAACTTCAAACAATGCCTTTCCAGAATTTTCAAAAACTTATGCATACTTGTGGTTAGCAAGCAACTCTATTACTTGGTATGTCATTTTTTACTGTCCAGGCAGATGAGTCTCATTAACCTTGGAGTGTGGCCTATCTAAAAGAAGGAAAACCTAGCTTACAAACCTCTGCTACCTTGTGGCATCACCTGATATCAAGAAAGGCTTCAGGAGTAAATCCTGAGAAAAAATCAGGGTTGGAGTCCCAATGGCAGTTCGTTGTTGATTGCAACTTCATTCTAACAACTCCTGCAGCAACATTGGTGATAAGATGTATTAGCTCCTGCTTTTGCCTTAGACTACATCAGTGTCATGGAGAGGGGGAACCTGCTGCTTGGGTAACAGCCTGTCTTCCATATCAAACCAGCCCAGACCTGTGCCCCTGGCGAAGATACACGAAGAACTCTCCAAAGCCACAGATCCTTGATCCTTGAAGATCGACGGATGCCAACACTATATAATTTGTAAACTTGATTCCTTTTATGCAAGTAATCTTAAGTAACATAAAATAGTGTTGTTTAGGAGGATTCAATAAACACTTCCACTGACCTGTTTTTCACCTTATATATATATATATATATATATATATATATATATATATATATATATATATATATATATATATATATATATATATATATATATATATATATATATATATATATATATATATATATATATATATATATATATATATATATATATATATATATATATATATATATATATATATATATATATATATATATATATATATATATATATATATATATATATATATATATATATATATATATATATATATATATATATATATATATATATATATATATATATATATACAAAAGCAGTGTTAAACTTTGTATACTTTATTTCAATATGGTACCTGAATATTATAGATTTCTGAAGGTAATATTTTTAAATAATTTGCCCAAAATTACAACTGACACTTTTAAGGTCAAGTTCACAGCACAATCAGTAGTACAGAGGCAGGGTTTTTTTCTTGCATTGATTACATCTATATCTAAACACAGGAAAGTGGAAGCTCCTGCTACCTTTATTTAGAGGCACTGATATGCCATACAATGGAAAATGCCACAGACCATACCAAGCCTTCACACACAAGCAGCATCCTTAGTCAACCTTGCCCTAATTCTCCCTATTCAAGCAGATATAATAACAGCAAAAAGTCATGGTCATTGATTCCTCAGAATAAAGTAAATATTAACATCCTTTGCTGAGAGGCTATAAACGATTTTCAACAGTTTAAAAGTAGCCTAAATTTTCACAGATAATATTTGTCTGATTTTGTGAAAAGGTAAAATTTTTTTCAAAAATGCCAAGTTAATGATATCAATGATATCATACACTTTCACTTCTATTATTTAAGGAAATAATAATTTTCAATCTTCATTATTATGTATTAAAATCAAATCCAAGCTTAAATGGACTGCTATGCTTTCGAAACACATGCTTCTGCATATTCTGTTTTGTTGATGATCTGTACAAACAGCTGGTACAACCAAAGGGACGTTCTCCCGTGTGAGTTCTCATATGCGTTCTTAGATTTCCTCTGTGCGTAAACTTCGATGAACAGTAAGAGCAGGAAAACACTCGTCTTCCATATGATGTTCTTGGAGCCATCTGTGAGGATGAAGTTGCCATAAATAAAAATAATTACCGGTACATGAATAATATCAAAAGTATACAACCAAGCACACTGACCGCAAGATATGTATACAAAGTGATATTATTAAGAATTTAGACTTATCACTGACCATACACCAACCCACAGTAAAATAAGACTTCTATTGCAATAATCCGACACTCAGCACACCCCATAATAGTGGAAGCTAATATAAATATACACATATAAGAATTAACCAATTTTGAATGACCTTCATAGTTATACATTCCTAGGCCTCAAACAACAATACAGTATGATATCACATGGTTAATGTATTTTGCGGCTTCTTAGACGCATTTTTTTTCTATAAAACGTCTTCAAAAACCATCCTGCGTCCTATAAGCAGAATTTAGGGGTGTGGGATGGGTGGGAGCTCCCTCATTTATGTACGATGCTTACCCTGTGACGGTAAAACAATTCCAGTGTTTCAAATTAAATTAATAAAGATTATGATACCGTTTTTAAAATATTTAAGGCCACTTGATCGTGGTCTGTGACATAAAATTTTGTCTACATAGAGCATACTGTAATGTAAATTTTGAATACCAGGTTAAAATATTTTTATAAAGGGAACATATTTTTATATATTTCAATGTGATACAAAAGCTCGCGTGATTATAGTCTGCAATAAAAGGGTGATACTTCACTCAATTTTTACATGATATTAAAGGTCACATATAATCAAATGTCTATTTATGCACACTGTTGGCGAATTTTGAATAAATTCAAAGATACATAATGCATTAAATATTCCAAAGTCACAGTTGAAACAAGCAATTGAGACTTGTTCTCGGTCTGTGATGAATATGTCATGATTAGTCAGGAGTTCATGCTGAAATATGCTATTCAGTGGGTAAAATTGGGGATAGCGGAGTACAAGGAAAAATTTATTTTTCCGATTTTTACCTTCAAAATCTGGGATGCATCTAATGCATCAAAGCATCTTATAGTCTGCAAAATACAGCTCTTACTTTTTGTAGGTAAAATAATAAGTTATTGTTTAATTTTGAAAAGAGGAATAATAAGAGATTACTATTCTTAAAAATATTTCAATTAACTTGTAATAAATATTTGCACTGATGTACATTGTAAAATACGTTATCATGCCATAAAATATGTTTGCTTTTCTTTATGATATAGGAACTTAAATTTAGATCCAGGTACATGTGTGAGTATTTTGTTATCTGTATGATATACTAAAACACAAGATTTACTAAGTTTGCAAGATTGTATGCATCACATATCTAGATAAAACTTATGATAAATCTAAGGAAAAGAGAACATATAACAAAAGAAAATGCAGAGAGAGATGAAATAACATTAGATGGAGAGATACTTAATAAAGGGCTTTCAAATATTAAGGAACAATGATATCCAATACTGAATCTGTTGAATTGGAATTTGGTGAAAGATTTGAAAAGGTAATTCAAACAATAGGCAGACTGAATAAAATCTGGAAAACTAATAGACTGCAATTGTATTGAAACCTAAGATTATCTATTAGTCTTGTACAATCATTGCTTACGTATATACATGAATCCTGGTATGACAATAATACTATACCAAATATGTTTTGTCCATTTGAGAGTAAAGCTTTATGAAGAATATTAAGATATAAATGAGGTAATGATGAAGGGAAGATGGAGACAGCTTAGACACGTCTTCTGCACCACCCCAAATATGTTAGCATGTGACAAGTGTCAAATGGGCATCTCAGGGCACCAGAAGAAATGGAAGACCCAGATCCACTTGGGTGAGAACTGTAAAATGAGAGGCTGGAGATGGAGATTTATAGAAGTGAAGATACAAGAAAAAAAATGAGTGGCAGAACTTTGCATCACGTAGCACTGGAGATGATGATGATTGCAATTCAGTTATTTTTGGAATTCACATTCCATGGGAATTAATTATAATCACAGGAGTAGAGTACTGTACAGTCTCTTCATATCACGAAATAATGTACAGTTATTAGCAAGGAGGAGGATTTTTTATTTTACCTTAATTAGTAATGATGACAAAAGGCGACCAATTAGCATAGTGTAGCTCCATTATGGTTCCTTTTACAAATATTAGAAAAAACAAGACTGACTTACATCATAATTTTATATCATTCATGCAGCAGAAGAGGTAGAACAACAATACCAAATAGTTGGCATATTTTTTAGTGACAATAATCTACACCACAGTTAAAAGTTATTTCTTCCTTCATCATTACATCCAGAACTAAAATCTTACTACAAGCTTTCTGACATTCCATAAGTTGATAATATAATGATATTTCTTTCTTTAACTATATTCAGAAGGAATTATGCCTTTTGTAAAGTATGTATGCATTACCCCTAAAGCTTCATTCATGCTGCAAGGCAAGTATTTCAGTCTCTTTAAACCACAGATCAATGTCCTCCATAAGTTGATTTTAATTTCTATAATGTCAAATTTGTTTATATGATAAGCTGTATGCTGCCAATAAGTTTAGAAGTTTGCATGGTTGTTACAACTTATCTTTCACAGTGCTGGAGTAACTGTTAAGTCTCTCCCAGAATCACCTGCCACCACATTCAGTTTGTTAAGATGCTGGCTTATTCTTTAAAATCACAGTGAGCTCTTCTACTTGCCTAGAGTGAAATACACTCTTTTATCTAGAGCTAATGACTAAAAAAAATTTAATAATAAGAACACACTACAAAATTCATAAAATGGTGCATCTGCAAAGTCCACATACTTTCTAGTCATTCTAAATTTGTCTATGCTCAGAAGGCAAGCATTGTAAAACTGCAATAAATTATCTGCCAACCTCATAACTAAGTTGAATTCTCAGTCCCTTCACTACTCTGTCCAGTCGACTTTCAAGACACACAGAATTCAGAGGTGGTAGTCTTGTTCCTCATCCCAATGGAAAGAAAAAATATAAACTGTTGCAAGGAAAGGATTAGTATTTCAGACCTTACAGTTCATACCGTAGCAAGAGAGAGAGAGAGACAAAATTTAACATTTGTAAATTATTTTATTGAATAGATGGTATATATGACACTTGTCTCTTAGGTACCAATTCAGAGGTTTTAGATGGCTACAGTCTACGCCCACCACATGATCAAGTTAAGTGCAATACTTCAAGAGTACTGTACATAAATAACAAGGGAACCCGGTAAAGCAGACCATATACATTCCAGACACTTGCTGCAATTTGTGTGATGTCCTTTTTGGATACTATCAAAAACACTCACGTGAATTTGAGGTCAAGCTGCCCTCCTAACAAACAACATAAAAGAATATTATATTTAGTCAGCAAATTAAAGCTTACTATACAACCATTATGTACAGTTCAATTGTGTACTACCGTATTTTTATTTGTCTAGCCAAGAACAGTACTGTACAGACTTTCCTAGTCCAATATATCCAGATTAGTGTATTCATAACACTTATGGAATCCTATGCTTGTACTAATGACTTGAGTGTATCGCTACATCTCTTAAAACACAACAAACTTGAGTATCAAAACTGCCCAGCTTGATTCCTTAACATAATTTATCTTTCCTTTTCCCCTAAGGCTGTACAAGATTGTCTAGTTATGATCTGAAACAGAAGACTCCACACTCAAGTAAAACTTGAAGTTAACAACACAATACTGCACTTTCTCATTGTTTCCTTCCAAATTGTGGGATCATTTCAAAACAATTTTCATCTCTCCATTCACTGTTCATCCCTACCTATTACCTAAAATAAAATAGTAAAATGTAAAGCACGTAAGAACTAAAAAAAAAAAAAAAAAAAAAAAAAAAAGTGGGAAAAGATGTACACGAAGAAGATTAATGTGTTGCTCCCGTTGGTTTTAAATGCCACACTTATTATTTAGTCATTAAAATCGTTTATATAAATCTTTTTAGATACAATATCTTGCAGTCTTTATCATACTTCTCACAGTTGAAAAAATAAATCCTACATGTCCGTTTACACTGAGATAATATTATTGCATCATTGTTGTATAATTTTCTGTCTTTGAGTGCTTTCTCAGATAATGTTTCTGTAAATTTTGTTTTGTTGACGATCTATAAAAACACTCAGTACAAGCATATGGCCGTTCTCCCGTGTGCCTTCGCATGTGTCTAATCAAGTTCCCTTTCTGGGTGAAGGATGAAGAACAATACTGACAAGGATACGGCCTTCCACCAAGCGCCATCGTTGAATCCATCTGTGAGGAGGAAGTTTCCGTGAATCACATAACTTAATGCATGTATATTACTAAAAATTTACAAAATTTACAAATGAGCTATCTCCGTGCATAACTATAATACTAATTCTTTTAATTCTAATGCATATTTTTACCAAGTGTAAGATTACATTTTCAAATAATCCTCAAGATGCATTGTTATCAGAATATAATGACACAACATTTTACATTCCAGTATTTAAATATTCCAACAAAAAATAAGACGACACATTGAGGCGATCATAAACTTCGATGATTGCCTGGAAAAATCAAATGCAAAAAATTCATTTCAAATTAATGCATTATAAACCACACTGATATGCATACTACTCAGCTTAAGGAATAAGATGAACTTTCATATGATAAGGAGTTATTATGTATACAGCTCTCCATACAATATATCTTGGCATGTCATTACCAAGTGAAAAAAATTGTATTCCTCTGCAATAATCACCAACTTAATATGAGGGATGCAGAAGAGGATATACTTAGGGTTGACTCATGGAAAGACATATGGAACTATGTTCCTCGCCATTGTAGCTTCAGCAAACATTAAAATGCAACTGTTGCTTACATAAGTCACCGTATTAAGCAGTGTAAAAATTCAGTCTACAACTAAATGCATACAATATATTAAAAATTATCATTCTTCAAATATTATGTACATCTTGCATTGCTTTACAAGCTTTTGGCCAACACTCATACACATATATTAATATGACCATAGAATTAATAAATAGAAAAAAATAAATTATGGTCACAAGGTAAAAGGCAAATGCTTCTACAACCGAGCACCAATGCCGAGAAAGTTAATGTCACATGGGCCCGAAGTCATCAGCCTCCTTTAATTCTCCTGAGTGCTTTTTCAAAATGGGATGAAAATAATTTCAATAATACAAATTTGATCATGGTAAATTTATTTGAAAATAAAAAAATTATATGTCCATACAATAATGTGTTTTCAATTTCATGCACGAAAACTACTTATATACAGTATGTGGTAAGTTTGAATGTTCTGCATAAAAGTTTCAAAAGAAAAAAAAATTGCTTCAATGAGAAAAAGTATGTTGTTTGGTCCATTCTGTTTTGTGCACGAAAAAATATTTGTGGAAAGTTTAAAGATTTTACATAAATGTTTGAAACATCAATAAATATAAACAAATTTAAAAAAGTTGTCCATGCAATGTGTAATTTTAATGATAAAAAAATATTTAAAATACATCCATACAATAAGTGTTCTATCATAATTAAAGATTTATATAAAGGTTACATACATGACCAAAGGCTGTGATCCCCCTTATAAGTGGATGACTAAGGCAAAACACACACCCATGAACCAAAAGATCCATTCATAGATCCTTCACATCTCAACATCTTGGTGATGAAAGATTGCTACAATTCCCCCTCCCCTCACCACACTGCTTTTCACAGTTCATCTTTGGAGGCTGGATAGACCTCTGACTCGCAGACCATGGTCTGAGCTAGGCTAAGTAGTGGCAGTCACCATCTAAAATAATTCTATTACAAAAGTAGTTTTATTTACTGAATCCCATTATTAAATAGGTTAGCTTAATATTTTATTAACCTATTTTCATATAAGTAAGACTGTTAGAGTTAAGTCATATATGCTCTTGCTCTGCCAAAAGTTTATAACTATTGACTAGCCACATTTTTATCTCGATACAAATACATCACCAATATAGGTAGAGGTAACAAATAAAGTACTGGGGGTCCTTGGTTTACAATGTCGTCAAGTTACAATGTTTGGTGGTTACAACATATCTCCCATTTATTATTTTGCTTCTTTTTGATAATTTTTGGCTTGTAGTATGTCTTCCAAGTGTAAAGCAGCTTCTTCAGGTAGTAATGCTTCAAAGAAAAGGAGAGCCATCACCATGGAAGTGAAATTATTTATACTGAAATTCATGAAAAAGGGAGAAACTTTACTACTGCATTAGCATAGGTTCTTTTTAGGTGTGTTCTGGCTTACACTGAAATTTAGGTTACATAATTTTTCAGGAACAGAACTCTGACGAAAGTCGAGGACCCCCTGTATTTAGAATATGTTATTGATCATATTATCATCCTTTTTAAAATTTCAACACAAAAATCACAACAGCCTACAAATGCCATGTTAAAAGTGAGTAAAAATACAGCTTTAGGAATACCAGTTTATTGCAAGTGAAACAAAGATTGCAAAATAACATCCTATCTTTGTTCCATTTTATTTCTTCAACATTTATTTTAACATATTATTGTTATAAGATTAATAAGATCGTCTGCGTTCAAGCTCATGTGTCCGTGCTATTTGCCGCTTATCACTACCGACTAGCCATGTTCTATCCTTGTCTAAAATCAAGCATCACAGTGGGACTTTGTATCCTGCATATTCCAGAGGAAGATTACAAATAAAAAAAGCTAAAAAAAAAACAGCATAAGGAATAAAATGTTACTTCACATGTAATCATTTATAAATATGTACTAAATACAGTACAACAAACCAAACACAATGGAAAGAATAATGAACAAATACTAAATTCATATATCACAAAAAGCTAAACATCATAAAGACAAAATTTCATCTGTTTGTCCCTCTTATGCTTACATTGGGAGCTCTATTTCTTTATGTATAACACCTAAATTTCTTTTTATACTTCTTATTATATTACAAATTTTAAATAAAATTTTGCTATGCAATGAAGCAGTTCAGTACATTTGTCACAAAATTTCTTGCTTACATATACCCAACAGCATCCCCAAGACAAAACCATGTATGCCTATTCAACAGTCTCCAAGCCCTTTGTCAAAGGTGGCATACCAAGACCAGGCTGTCCAAAATCAATTCCTTCCTACTGCAGGTGTGTTGACTTTATTTTATTTATAATAATCACCAAAATTATTTTAATATAGGGTACAGTATTATATACGAGTTTGTTTTCATGCTCTCTAAATATTAACAATGTTAGATGGGAAATTATATTGGAAATAAATTACGTATTTTTTTTTATTTTGGGAACCTATTTCTGAAACTTACATAGATTTTAATGTAAATATAATAACCAACTAACTAACCCAGATGTTAAGAGAGCCATTATATATATATATATATATATATATATATATATATATATATATATATATATATATATATATATATATATATATATATATATATATATATATATATATATATATATATATATATATATATATATATATATATATATATATATATATATATATATATATATATATATTTAATGATGATGATGATCTTTTCTAATCGTAATCCTCTTTGTACTCGTGGAAGAAGTGTAAAAAAGGGATTTTTTTTTTTTTTTTAAGGTGTTCCTACTTCGCGAAAATTCACCTATCGCGACGGGTCCCGGAACCTAACCCTCGCGATAAACGAGGGATCACTGTATGTATATATATATATATATATATATATATATATATATATATATATATATATATATATATATATATATATATATATATATATATATATATATATATATATATATATATATATGATTAGTAGGTTGGCCATGGCACCAGCCACCTTTTGAAAGACTACGACTGAAGGTATTAGGATGCAACTAGGACTGGTCCACACAGTTCTGGGTTGAGTCTTCCTTAAGGATAGTTCTTTCCTCATGCCTACATCTACACTGAATATTCTGGCGTATTCATAACTTATCTCTTGCTATTCCATTACATTTGACAAGTCACAACATTCCCCACATCTGTCTCTTTTTTCCTCGCATTTGTTTTTATTTATGGAAGGTCCACAGCTAATGGCCCCCAGTACCCGGCATAGAGGGGTGCAAAGAATCTCCGAGGATCGTGTTGACTACACTATTGGCTTGAAGACAGACACGCCTGGTGGTAGTAATGGTTCTGCCCTTAACCTTGCACCTCCCAATAGATCTGCTTCTTTCACTCTTTTCAATCTTTTGTCTGCAGAATAGCACTTGTGTACTGTCCTCCCTAACCTCCTCCTCCTATCTGAAACCCAGCTGTCTATAATCTGTATACAGTACTCGTTTTCGTTCCAAAGGTGGGGTCTGTGCCTACTGCAACACTAACACTCCTAATGCAAGGCTCATGGACCTTGAATCTCCTGACTTTGATGTTCTCTGGCTAAAAGTCTATCTCTCCACTACCACTATCTTCCTTTGCTTCTGTTACTGTTCTCCAAACTCCACCAAGTTTGTCTTTCTTTGAATATCTGTCCTCGTGCCATGAGTCCTTGCTTATCTTCTCACCCACATGCCGAAGTGATCTACACTGGAGACTTCAATGTGCACCACAGTGAGTGGCTTCACTCTTCTCACACTGATGTGGGAGGAAATAAGGCCCTTGCTTTCTCTAATACTCACGATCTGGATCAAATTATAAAATATCCTACTCGTATTCCCGATCGTCACGTACATGCAGCAAACACTTTTGACCTATTTTTTACTTCTAACCCTTCAAACTACTCTTATTCTGTGCTTTCCCCTCTTGGTAAATCTGACCACTCTATGATCTAAGTCTCTTCCATTTTCGCTCCCCCTCCACCAATCCCTCCTACTCAGTGCCGCCTTTGGCACTCTGAGTGTACCCAACATGAAAATTTGCGTAACTTTCTCTTTGACTTCCCATGGGATGACTACTGCTTTCGGTACCGCAACCCTGATCAGGTAGCTCTAAACGTTGCCAAGATCATGACCGCAGGAATGGAGGTGTACATCCCCTCTTCTACAAAAACTTTCTCTCCCCCTAAACCTTAGTTTAACCATGCCTGCTCCTTGGCTATCCAGGCTAGGAATCGGGCACACCAATCTTACCAAGACTCACCTTCCGATTTAACTCGCTCTGCTTTCATTGTAGCTAGGAATTGCTGTACTGCTCAGATTCGAAGGTCTAAGGCTTTCTTTATAAGAAGGAAAGTTGATGGCCTTAACTCCTCTCCCACTGACAAATGCTCCTGGTTCTTAGCCAAAAACCTCTCCAAAAACTTCTGTAACTCAAGCTTTCCCCATCTCATTCGTTCTGATGGTCCTACAGCTTGCTCTCTCACTGACAAAGCCACTCTCTTTGGCTCTCATTTTTCTGCCAACTCCTCTATAAACAATTCCAGCGCACCTGTTCCTCAGTTTTTACCCCTCTCTAACCCTATGCCCTCCCTTATCCTTTCTTCACGCAAAGTTCATAAGGTTCTTCGTTCGCTAAAGACAACCAAGGCATCTGGTCCCGATGGTATCCCTGCAAGGTTCCTTAAGGAGTTTGCAGATGAACTGGCTCCCGTGCTTTGCCGTCTTTTTCGCCTCATTCTGTCAACCAGTATCTATCCTCATCTTGGAAACATGCTCTAGTTCAACCTGTTCCTAAGAAGGGTGACCGCTCTATTCCTTCAAACTACCGACCTATTGCCCTAACCTCCTCTACTGCTACAGTTTTTAAAACTTTGCTCAATGCTCACTCTTGAAACGCCTTGAATATAACTCACCTATCTCCGATCACCAGTACAGCTTCCGCAAGACAAGATCCACTGGTGCTCTCCTGTCCTATCTTACTCATGTATGGTCATGTTCTCTTAGGAACTATGGAGAATCCTTTGTCGTCGCCCTTGATATCTCTAAGGCTTTTGACAGAGTCTGGCACAAGGCTCTGTTGACCAAAGTCCCTGCCTATGGCTTTACCCCTTCTTTATGTTCTCTGATTTCCAGTTTTCTTACTGACCGTTTTCTATCTGTAGTTGTTGATGACACGACATGTAGCCCTTTCTCTGTTACCAGTGGTGTTCCACAGGGCTTTGTTCTTTCACTTACTCTGTTCCTTCTCTTCATCAATGATCTTCTACAATCTCCATCTTCCTCTCTTCTTCATGCCTTTGCTGCTGATTCTACCCTTCACTTTTATTCTGCCTTTTCTTCACAACCTTCATCTGTCACTCATAATCAGTTTCGTATCACTCTTTCTTCTACTCTTAACTCAGATTTGCAGAAAGTATCTGAGTGGGGAACTCAAAATGTAGTTAAATTCAATGCCTCCAAGACACAGTTTCTGGCTATCTCTTTATCTTCTCCTCCTAATAATCCTCTTGTCTTTGAAACTTTACCCTCTTAATTCTATCAACATATTAGGAATCCATATAGTCTCAAACTTGTCTTGGAGAAATCACATAATCCAAATTTCTAAATCTGCATCCAAAAAATTGGGGTTTTGTTTCGTTTTTGTCATTACTTTTCCTCTTTACAGTAACTCAAAATTTATAAAGGTCTTATCCATCCATGCTTAGAATACTGCTCACACATCTGGGGTGCTTCTTCTTATACTTATCTTCTTGATAGGATTGAATCTAAGGCAGTCAGCCTCATTAATGATCATTCTCTTACTTCTAATCTGGATTCTCTCTACTTCCATTGCTGCTCTGAATAGTTGGTGAGTTGCATCCCTCCCCCACTGCCGAGGCCGCGTATCACTCGCCAAGTGGCCTCATCTCACAGGTACTATGTGAAGATTTGTAGCTCGCGGATTGGTCGGTGCAGTGACTGCTTCTTCCCATCTACCTCCAGACTCTGGAACTCTCTTTCTCCTTCTGTCTTTCCTAAATCTTATGACCTTTCATCCTTCAAAAAGCAGATCTATTGTCATCTCAGAGCCTAGTCCTCCATATCTCTGGGTCCTCTGTATCTGACTCATTTTTTTCTATCTGTCGTTTTCCTTTGTTTGACATTACCTCATCTCTGCCTTGTCCTTGACCTTTTTCTTTTCCTTCGTCTTGGTATTTTCACGTGCCCGGGCCTTTATTGATGAGGGCAGTTTCTGCCTGTCCCGGTGTCACACTCATTTATATATATATATATATATATATATATATATATATATATATATATATATATATATATATATATATATATATATATATATATATATATATATATATATATATATATATCCTCGTTTATCGCGGTAGTTCGGCTCCGGGACCACCCGCGGTAGGTGAAAATCCGCGAATTAGCAGCACCATATTTATTACAGGTATTTTACATCTATTTTTACCTTTCTGTATAAACCCTCCCTGCACTGTTAACAACTCACCCTTTGATGCCGAAATGGCGGCCAACAGCCGAGAAACTTCTTCCTTCCTTCAGCATATCTAACAGTTTTACCTTATCTGCTAAGGTCAACATCTTCCTTTGTCACTTAGGCTCACTACAAGAAGCCTTAGAATATGAGGGACGCTTGGGTAGCATTGCAGGGGTTGAAATACACAAGCAAAAGTTTAACAAAAAACACAAGCACAATGTATTAAGAGGCACAACGCGAACAGCGCACATGTGAGTAACTGAATGAGTGAGGCGAGACAATGGAAGATACTGGGAGAATCAAGCTTCATTCAAAAAGCCAATCAGACCCAAGTATACAGAACACAATTCTGTGATTCGTCGTCTCCCACCCATCAGCCAATAGCATCCCGTGTAGTATCTCACGTAGGTGCGACCATTTGCGTTTTCCAAGACGCCGATACCGGTATCATATTTTATATAGTGCAATACTGAGAGTTACATGTTTAAATTTAAGTTTTTTACTATTCTTTATTGTTTTGTTATTCTTAGGCTAGGATAATGCTTTTTTTTTATCAATAAAATAATGAAAATACTGAAAATTTTAATATGTACTATCTCAAGTAGGCGCGACCCTTTGCGTTTTTCAAGACGCCAATACCGGTATCGTATTTTATATGGTGCAATACTGTGAGTTACATGTTTAAATTTGTTTTTTACTATTTTTTTTATTGTTTTGTTATTCTTAGGCTAGGATAATACTTTTTTTTTCAATAAAATAATGAAAATACTGAAAATTTTAATATGTACTATCTCATGTAGGTGCGACCCTTTGCGTTTTCCAAGATGCCGATACCGGTATCGTATTTTATATGGTGCAATACTGTGAGTTACATGGTTAAATTTATGTTTTTTACTATTTTTAACTGCTTTATTATACTTATGCCAGGAAATACTTATTTTTTATCAATAAAATACTGAAAATACATTATTATTATTTTACATGTATCAGTGTAACATACTTTTGTAGAAGTGGTGAAAATTTTTATTATTTATTTCAAAATCGCAATTTTATTTTTTATTGAATAATTATAATACGAACTGCAGATATGATTTTATGAAGTATGAAACATTATAGCCAAGTTTAAAATATCTATTATAGAATGATAGAAATTTTATTTCTTTTTTTTTTGGCCCTCTTGTAAACATTAATATAAATTTCATTACAATTACTGTATATACAGTCACCTCCCGAATTTACGCAAGGATAGATTCTCAAAAGGCTCACGCAGCTCTGATGGGCATCTGCTGTTACCATGGGGCTACATCTTACAGAGGTAGCTCTGTGGTAGGGGCAGTACGAGAGTTGGCAGTTATGAAGCAACACAGGTTGTGTAAGAGCCGGGAGGATGGGCTATGACTCTCCAGCAGTGCCATCTGAACGGTCGCTAGCTCCCTCGTCATTGCCCATAGAGCAAAGTAATCCCCTTATTGTTTCTTTTTTTTATGTCGGCTAACCTCCAATTGGGGGAGACAGCCAAGGTAGATAGAAAAAAAAATATATATATATATAGAGAGAGAGAGAGAGAGAGAGAGAGAGAGAGAGAGAGAGAGAGAGAGAGAGAGAGAGAGAGGAGAGAGAGAGAGAGAGAGAGAGAGAGAGAGAGAGAGAGAGAGAGAGAGAATCATAAATCATTGTTGTACTAGTACACAAAGACTTATGTGGAAAATCACTCAAATAAGGGTGAAAATTCCATTTTGTAGAGGGTACTGACAGACCACACTGCAAACAAAGGCAGAAGGTCTGGTTAGTGGCCATTAGGTCCATTTTTCTTCCATTCAGCACCTCGATTTTTCTCACTCACGTTAAACGCGTACAGTATTTCAAATATTTTTACTATTACTTTGTACACTCACTAATCCAAATTCACATAGTTTATGCTCACGTAAATTGTGAGTTGACTGCATTAAGTTAATGCCTTTATTTATTCATTTGTTTATATACAGTATTTTGTTATTTGAAGGAATTAGATTTAATATACAGTGATCCCCCATTATCGCGGGGGTTCGGTTCCGGGACCCGGCGCAAAACAGGAAAATCGCGGAGTAGGATCACCCTATATGTACATAGATATTTTAATTTATTTTTACGTTTACACAGTATAAAGTTTATAAACCCTCCCTGTACTGTTAACAAACCACCCTTTACTTCATAAATAACAGCATGCAAGCATAAATTTACATGACATACTCATGTACATAGGTATTTTACAATTATTTTTACGTTTACTGTATAAACCCTCCCTGCACTGTTAAAAAACCACCCTTTACTTTATAAATAACAGCATGCAACGTAAATTTATATGTACATGATAGGTAAACTTACCTTATCTGTTATGGTTAACATTTTCCTTTGCCGCTTAGGCTCACTACAAGAAGCCTTAGAAGATGAAGGATGCTTGGGAGGCATTGCAAAGGTTAAAATATGCGAGTAAAAAATCACAAGCAAAACGTATTAATAATAATAAGCACAACGTGAACGGCACACACGAGTGAGGCGAGACAATGGAAGATGGTGCAAGCCTTTGTCCGAAACGCTGATAGCGGTATCGTATTTTACATGTTGCAATACTGTTATTTATGTTTTTTACTATTTTTTACTGTTTTATTATTCTTAGGCTAAGAAATATGTTTCTTTATCAATAAAATCATGAAACTACTGGAAATATAAATATATATGCTATCTCACGTAGCTGCGACCCCAATACATTGTACGCTATCGGACACAAGCAAAACGTTTAATAAGCACATCATGAACGGCGCACACGTGAGTTAGACTGAACGAGCCTTTGTCCGAAACGCTGATAGCGGTATCGTATTTTACATGTTGCAATACTGTTAGTATTTATGTTTTTTACTATTTTTTACTGTTTTATTATTCTTAGGCTAAGAAATACGTTTTTTTTTATCAATAAAATCATGAAACTACTGGAAATATAAATATATATGCTAGCTCACGTAGTTGCGACCCCAATACATTGTACGCTATCGGACACTATTTCGCATGATGCAATACTGAGTTATACTGTATGTACGTATATCTAAATTTATGTTTTTTACTATTTTTTACTGTTCTATTATTCGTAGGCTGGGAAATAAATTTTTTTTATCAATTAGATAATGAAATATGTTTTTTTCAATAAAAAAAATGAAAATACTGAGAATTTTTTTTTTTAATATTTTAATATTTTTGCATATACCCAAAAAATAAAATAATAATTTGCCAAAAAAAAAAAAAAACGTGGTACAGTGAAAACGCGAACCAAGAAACGCGATCCAGCGGGGGATCACTGTATTTACAAAATTACCAAGTACCTAGCCATAAATACTATCTTAATGTGAAAAAGTTTGTCGAGGTTGGCCTCTGGAATACGTTGTCACACAGCATTAATGTATACGTATATATAAAGTTCATGGGTTTATTTGTTTATTTGGATTTTAAAAGGAATTAGATTTAATTTATTTACATATTTACCAAATACATAGCCGTAAATACGATCTTTACGTGAAAAATATTGTTGAGGTTGGCTTTTGGAATACATTGTCACATGGCATTGTTGAATACGTATATATCAAGTTAAAGATTTTATTAATTTATTTACGTATTTGGTTATTTGAAGGAATTTAACTGAGAAGAAGAACTATAGTTTAGTCAAATTTCCTCAAGTATATAGAAGAAAATCAAAGAAACGAACTCATGAAAAGAGTAATAGCCAAAAAACGAAATATGAAAAAGGACTATTGGGCAATATCAACTAAAGTATATATGGATAAAGTAAATATCACCTGTGAAGAACTGACATCAATTACGAAACAAGATGTGAAATGGAATATTAAAAGCAATGATCTTAGCATTTGGATACTTAAAGTACACAAATATTAAAGTTTAAAAATTTACTCCAAATGGAAACAGAAATGAAAAGAGAAGAATAGCTATCTGATAATAGACCAGCTTCAGTCATACTTTTACAAAACATGAACAAATAATTTACACCTGACATCAGAAATAGACATAAGAACGATAGTACAAAGTGTATAATGTGCAAAAGTGTGATAGAAGACCTTAATCATTTCATTTTGTGGTGTACAGGTTAAAACGAATTGAGAGCCAAAGAACCCCTGCTCCAATTACCATATATTCAGGAAAAAGAATATCTAATAGAACAGTTACTTTTTGAAAAAAGACAAAGCAAATTTTATGTAAATTTTGGTGAGAGAAACCAAAAGGACAACACACTAAGAACAATAAGAATGCATTTTTAAGAGAGGTGCCATTGTAAAGGCATTGCTTCTCAAGCTGAACCTGAACTCTCGTCCATCATATTGTTTATCATGATCATTCGCTGTAATTATATACTTTCAACATGCTTGAAATTAAATATGTTATAAGTGATCTGGCTGGATGACAAGCATCAATTACACCTCCCAGTGAGCCTCCTGTTGATTAAGGAGAAAGCGAAAAGATTGTTTAATGCAGTAAAAATGGAAAATGGAGGAAGAAGTGTCACCCACTTGTTATTGTGCTTCTTTGCTGGTGTTAAGCCATATGACCCTAAGTTGGATATGGGTGCCTAAGTTATCCAGTTATCCAGATGCAAGCCAACTATAGTATTAAAGGAAAGCAATGCTGTATAGTGTACTTTTACTATTTTTGTCTTAGATTTAGAACTCAGAATATATTTCTATGTATTAGAGAGTACAGTATATATTTTCAGCATTGATGGGGGACCTAGGTTCGAATTTAGATGTTTTCCGTCTTACGATGAAATTAGGGTTACGACAGCTGTTGGGAACGGAACCTGTCATAAATTGGGGACCCCCTGTATATGCATATATATATATATATATATATATATATATATATATATATATATATATATATATATATATATATATATATATATATATATATATATATATATATATATATATATATATATATATATATATATATATATATATATATATATATATATATATATATATATATATATATATATATGATTAAAATACCCTATTTAAACAAATTAAAATTCTTAGTGATAAAGTAGGCAGAAGTAATCCTTTTATAATTAATTATCCTAAAACAATTGGTTCTTCACTTATTAACGTATATCAAAATAAAAAAGCTTTAGAAGCAGGGATTTATAAAATTGATTGCAGTTCCTGCAATAAAGCTTACATAGGTCAAACTGGTCATTCGCTAGGCCAGAGAATATCTGAGCATAAAAGAGCAGTGCGATATGGTACTGATGGTTCTGCTTTATTTGTGCATATGCGAGATACTGGTCACCATATTAATTGGAGTGAGTCCTCATTGCTATATAAGAGTAATTGCCAATACAGGAGAAAGATACTTGAAGCAGCCATTATAGAAAAATCAGAAACCTTAAATTTATCAAATGGACAGTGGAGATCTGACATTGTGGA
>JAXCGZ010004674.1:25000-35484 GCA_037179515.1 Halocaridina rubra | reverse complement strand
GTGTGACAGTAGCAATTGCCAACAGTCCTCGTGAATGCAATATTGAGAGTATTAGGGTAGTGGAGAAAACATTTCTTAAGGAGCACGAGCTTCAATAGAGAGTATTCATGTCGTGCCTGCAGCTCTTCCCGTAAATAAAATTAGTAATATAAAAATAGCATTACAACTTCATTTTCTATATTTGTACTACCTAGGGATTTACCTGGGTCAGTAATGAGAGTAAAGGTAGTCTGGCCTCAGGGCAATGGAGGGGACCGGGGGGAATGACCCTGCTGTATGTATGTATATATGTTTGTATGTATGTATGTATGGAGATTTCCCGATTCGAGAAGCTCGTGTGTATATATATATATATATATATATATATATATATATATATATTATATATATATATATATATATATATATATATATGCATGAATGTTTGTATGTATATGTGCAAGAATTCTTTCGTTTATTTCCTTCCTTAGAAGCTGAGAAACAGGACACCTAATTCCCTTAACCTGAGCTTAGATCAGCCTTTTGCACTGACAAGGGTTAGGATATGGCAGATGCCTCTGTGCTGTGGTTTCTTCATTTGTGCGAAGTAAAGACATGCTGTTCTTGTGACATAGAAATGTTTACCTATTAATATAATGCTCGTTGAAGCGAGTGGATTCCGTTCAGTCATTGCCCCCTCTCAATATTCTAACATAAAATTCTGGAATTATGTCATTTTGTATTTGTTTTGATATTTAGTACTGCTGCTACAAGTGTGGCCACGCTGCACGCTTCAATTTAGACATGGCGTCCCGTTTGGTAGAATTATTATTATTATTATTATTATTATTATTATTATTATTATTATTATTATTATTGCTGTTGTTTTCATTATTATTATTTTTATTAATATTATTATTATTATAATTATTATCAATATTATTATTATAATTATTATCAATATTATTATTATAATTATTATCAATATTATTATTATTATAATAAATAATAATAATAATAATAACTTTTTACCAATTTGTATGCTTATTATTTAATTGCCTCTTAGATATGTATTCGTCTAAAATTCACAGATATTTACATCTATTAAACGCAGTGAAATACCTAGGCTTATCACAGGCCTCCCGGCATCTTCGCATACCGGTTCAGTAGTCAATGAGAGTTTTTAAAAGGCTAAGTATATACCGGTGTTGGGGGTTCTGAGCGGTGATCCCCTTTTTCCTCTATGTCCCCGGTATAGAGGGAGGAAGACGCCAAAAGACGCAAGGGCCCAGACAGCCACCCTGCCACCCCAGAGAATGAAAACGATCAGTGTACATGTGACTGTCGGAGGAGGTCGGTACTGAGTGCTGCTCTTACGCGGACTCGCTAGTTACACTCGAGTTTATTTAAGTGTTTTGATGTTCTAAGGTCCTGTGTGTGAACTTGTGAAACGGAGAACAAATAGGAGATAAAACGATGTCATAGGTAAGTGTTTGGACTCTATTTTAGTAAAGTTAATTTTGCAATTTTCAGAGAAACCTGCTTTTAAAGGTAAATGTCCTCTATGGGTGCAAAAATTCGATGTTTTAAAATACGTCCAATATAAGAATCATTGTTGTTGAATTTCCATAGTAATTTTTCTCTCTTAATGCTTAATAAGTGACCATTTTATTTCAACGTTCATTAAACGTTTCTTGAGGTCGCAAAGCTGGTTTGACTTATGGTGTGTGTTCGGTCTAATGCTATAGAAGTTTGTTTGGGTTAGCGATCATATGTTCTTCCTCGGTTTGCACTCGGAATATTTTCTGATAATATACTATACACCAAAGCTTACTTTTATCGTTTTTTTTTTTAACGTTACTCATAGTAGCACACACTTTGCAAATATTTACCCAAACATCTCAGTGAAAGTAAAAAGAAAAACTATATCAAAGAAAACTTGGAAATACTACTCTACATACATGAGTGTGTCCATTTCATTCGTTTTCACTAGTAACAAAAACACATTACATAACTACTAACCGATTGGCCGCTTATATAGACTTTCCACGACTAGGAATTAGCGTGATTTGAATTTTCATAAACGTGGAATCAACGTTATTCGCCTTCTTATCTGTGGAAAGTTACCGGTAGGAAAGGAGCTGGAGGGGTGGTCCGAGGCTGCCTGCCAGGTGTTGCTTAGTTGGTATTTCCTATCCGCCATGGTAACCATTGGAAACGTTTAGAAGTTTGCAGACATCAGCTGAGCCTCTCTCTCTCTCTCTCTCTCTCTCTCTCTCTCTCTCTCTCTCTCTCTCTCTCTCTCTAGACGTCATAAAGTGTTATTCTTTTCTTCTAGCCAACTTTCATTTTAAAAGACGACAACTTCTGCATTCTGAGTGAATGTCTCTTTCTGTTATTTTGTATGCAGAATTGCAGTCATATTGCATATGAATACCCAATGCATTCATCGATAAAATTGTATTTCAAATTATTTCTGTTGTTATTGTCCACCCCATTCGAATGGGGGGGGGGGATTTAATAGTGACTCATAAAACGGCAAAGTACCACGTCATTATTGCATATCTTTGTGTTGTGTTCCGTGCTCTAACGATTTAGGTATGTGTTTGGGATCTAGGAATGCATGTTATATAAATAACTTTATGTATATTAGGGGAATTTACAACTATATATATATATATATATATATATATATATATATATATATATATATATATATATATATATATATATATATATATATGATTGTGTGTTTATTTGTTTGTGTGTATGTGTGTGTAGTATCATCAGAGGAGACTACATCATTTACAGAAGTTTCAAAACACTATGCCTCAAGTGTCTCCCATGGAGGTAACAGATCTCTTCGGCAAAAGTTATATATATATATATATATATATATATATATATATATATATATATATATATATATATATATATATATATATATATATAATTTTTTTTTTTTTTTTTACCAAAGTGTCTTGAAGACTTGATTTGCAAGCTTTCGAAGGCCACGAGCCTTCTTCGCCAAGCAGTTGAAAAACACTGATGATGTTTTTTTTTTTAAAGACGATGGCTTGGAAGCACTGCTTCCATAAAGGCCGTCGAAAGCTTGTATATCAAGTTTTCTCGAAACTTTTGTTAAAAAAATATTTCTGTCGAAGAGATATGCTACTTCTATGGATATTTGAGGCATGGTGTTTTATTACATGTTTAAACTACTATCCTCTCTAATGCTGTTCCCATGTAGAGGGCATTCAGTGATAATCTCTCTCTCTCTCTCTCTCTCTCTCTCTCTCTCTCTCTCTCTCTCTCTCTCTCTCTCTCTCTCTATATATATATATATATATATATATATATATATATATATATATATATATATATATATATATATATATATATATATATATATATATATATATATGTGTGTGTGTGTGTGTGTGTGATTACCTAATTGTGATTACCTAATTGTGTTTACGGGAAAGAGCCCAAAGCTCGTATCTTCCCGTCTCCTCATCGGTTCCATTTTAGACTTAGTGATACTTATCATACCTGTCCTTAAAACTATGGATTGAGATACCATTAACTACCTCCTCGCTTAGCCAATTCCAATTATCAACTACTCTTACACTGAAAAAGTATTTCCTTACATCCTGCAAAGAAGTTTTCTTACGAAGCTTCAAACTATGACCTCTAGTTCTAGAGCCAGCCATATCAAAATATCGATCCCTATCCACTCTATCATAACCATGAAGGAATTTAAAGACTGTCACCATATCCCCCCTCACTCTTCTAGCTTCGAGTGATGGTAAGTCTAATTCCCTCAGCCTCTCATCATAACTGAGATTGCGTATTTCTGGCACCAGTTTCGTGGCATGTCTTTGAACTTTTTCAAGCTTAACTATGTGCTTTTTCAAGTGCGGATTCCAAAAGGGGGCTGCATATTCGAGTTTTGGCCTCACATAGGTTACATAAATATTTCTGAACATTTCCTTGTCCATGTGCCTGAAGGCTACCCTTACATTTGATAAGAATGCATATGCTGCCCTTACTATGCCATTTATATGTATTTCTGGAGACAAATCTGCCAGTATGTTTACTCCTAGATCTCTCTCATTTTCTGTCTCTTGAAGTTGTACTCCAGTGTGTGTGTGTGTGTGTGTGTGTGTGTGTGTGTGTGTGTGTGTGTGTGTGATTTTCTAAAGCCTCAGTAATATTCTCAAGGAAACCTTAATAAAGGGGACAGTGGTACTATTAACCACAATCCAATTGGAATATGTATTTGCGTCTTTATTAACTATTGTGAAAATTATTTCCTCTATGAAATTAGCTTCATCGTATTAGTATTACTTAGGAGAAAATTTTTTCTTTAAAAAAATATTTTCACAAATTATAATTTATATACACTCAGTAAATTGTTTTGTCCATCATTTATGTTTCTAAAGACGTTGAACTTTTGTTGGACATTTTACTCAAGGTATTATTATTATTATTATTATTATTATTATTATTATTATTATTATTATTATTATTATTATTATTATTATTATTATTATTGTTATTGTTATTTTTGTTTATAAGTTCTCCTTTTATAATTTTTGCTCCAACTTTAAATATTATTTTCTTTCATTCTGTTTACTCTTTAAAATTGATTGGTTACATTAATCTGTTTATGTCGATCATAACTCTTGACGTATGTGTTCTCTGCACGCATCGATCCATCTGACTGTTTATGTTTGTCTCTTGCAACTTGTATTTAGTTATGCTTGTATTTTGTGCATGTATTGACGTACAATAATATATATGTATGTAGGTATGTAATTTGATGGCAAGTCCCTGTGTGTATATATATATATATATATATATATATATATATATATATATATATATATATATATATATATATATATATATATATATATATATATATATATGCTCAAAGTTGTTATAAAATAAGTATGAAACAGAAATGCCCATACGCAAATCACAAACGTAGAATACAGATGTATCATATCACAACCGAATTACGGACCTATTCATGCACAAGTGATGCTAATCAATATTTGTATAGATACTCGAATCTTCGATTACATTCTCGAACTAAAACCCACTGCGATACAGCTGGAAACATTTCCTTGATGGTTGCTCAGGGGAACGAATTATCCTAAAAAAAAAGCTGTGGCCTGACAATATGGACTTAGTGCAAGTAATCCTTTCCTGACTTCCACCGACTTTTTGTTCTGCTAGAAAGGGTGGCGGCACCAAGCAGGACATAATTATTATTAGAAAGGCTATTCTTAAAGACCGCCGTCCGTCCACTTTTTATTATTTTACATATACATACATATACCTTGGCTGTTTCCCCCTTTAATTGGGGGGTCTTTTTATTAATCAAATAACAGTACATGGAGATATGGGCACTCCCAGTGATATGTAATTGTTAAGATTATAATCTATATTTGGCCATGTATAAGTTATATATTAATAGAATTTTCAGTTCATTAAAAAAGATTTAGCAAGTAATTAAAAATAAAATAGAGTGTAGCAATTGATTGATGGCAGAAGAGTACTCTGCGTTTATTAATTAAGAGTAATATGCATAGTATACAATACTTAGTTTGATCGTGTTTACATCAGCGGCTAGATGAGTTTATATGTAGTAATAATTTTTCATTATCCTTTGCTGAGTGCTATCATTTAAGTCAAATCTCCACTTTACATACAAGATTTTCAAAAGATACCACATAAACACTACAGACAATTTGAAGCAAATAAGTGTAATAATGTTCAGATTAGAGTAATAAGTGTATATATATATATATATATATATATATATATATATATATATATATATATATAGATAGATAGATAGATAGATAGATAGATAGATAGATAGATAGATAGATAGATAGATAGATAGATAGATAGATAGATAGATAGGTAGATAGATAGATAGATACATTCCATCACTTTGTGTACATATATTAACTTATCATTTTCGCTTGAAAAGGAACGTAGCTCAGTCGTGGTATAGTACATCTTCTTTTTACTTTGGGATTTATATATAGGCCTTTTGTGCTTCAGTGATGTTTAAGTATATATATATATATATATATATATATATATATATATATATATATATATATATATATATATATATGTATGTATGTATGTATGTGTGTGTGTGTGTGTGTGTGTGTGTGTGTGTGTGTGTGTGTGTGTGTGTGTGTGTTTCAAATTTTGCTCATACATTTGTGCAAAGAAAAACAGTTAATCTCTCTCTCTCTCTCTCTCTCTCTCTCTCTCTCTCTCTCTCTCTCTCTCTCTCTCTCTCTCTCTCTCTCTCTCTCTCTCTCTATCAAAATGTAGAACATTTTTTTCTTTTACTTACAGAAATCAAATCCATTGAAAGTCCAATAAACTATTTTACAAGAAATGGATTAAGAGTATAGTGATTTAATCAAGAGCTTATTCAGATGGCATACCCTGGGACATAGCAATTAAAGAAGGATCACCTCCTATTGGTAGCGTGGGCGAGTTGGGAAGCGACTAACGCAGATACGATCCCACCGTAGGACAATAGGAAGGTCATCCAACCTTAATCCCCAGCTCCAACATTTCTGTGTCCTGTACGGTTAGCATGAGGACTGATTGTGACATAAAACTGTTCTTCTTCTTCTTCTTCTTCTTCTTCTTCTTCTTCTTCTTCTTCTTCGTCTTCTTCTTCTTCTTCTATTAGTGTAGTTACTTCTGTCAGGAATGTGGGGCCAAATCTTAACATGCCAATTAATTATCATTTGAATCTCATGTTGGAAATGTTTGCACTGATGCAAAATGTATGCTCTTCTTGTTAAGTCGAAATAAAAATTCATTTGACAAACACAACAGGAAAATAATAGTGGAGGATCTGGTAAGTAGCTACATATAATATTATTCATATATATATATATATATATATATATATATATATATATATATATATATATATATATATATATATATATATATATATGGTGCGACCGTATTGAAGCCTGTTAGGCAAGGTCAGAGATTCAAAATTTGCTGCTAAAATGGTCATGCCATGGGTAAAAATTTTATTAAGGAGCTGAATTAGAGTAGGCCTTGACAGAAGAGCGAAGTAAATATGACGTGGTGGTTTATGTACGAGTTTTTGAAAGGGGGTAATGCCAAAAAATGGTTATAGATATTTACACAGCAGTTCTGTTGAAAGAAATTCTAGGCAATAAAAAATGTGATTCCAAGAAGAATAACAAAAATAGCAGACAAAGCCCAACCAAACTGTTTGAGGATGTAAATAAAATAAAGACAGTATCATAAATAAGAAAAGGGCCAAAAAAGAAAATTTTGTCAAGGTTTAATGTATTACTGTATTGTACTCAAAACTTAGTTTTGTATCGACAAGATATTTGTGTAGAAAAAGTGTAATATTAGTAGTATTGTATATATATATATATATTACGTAGTTCTATTTTTGTATACCATAGAGAACAAATTAAAGCCTCTCTTATACTGTAATAAATATATATTGTATTAATACCCACTGCATAGTTTGTGGATTAAAGGCATATTATTTATTACTCTCTCTCTCTCTCTCTCTCTCTCTCTCTCTCTCTCTCTCTCTCTCTCTCTCTCTCTCTCTCTCTCTCTCTCTCTCACACACACACAGTTCCAGTATTCAGTATTTTCTTTCTTTCTTTCAAGGAAGAAAATGTGTTCTAGGATATATTTGTAAAACAAAATCTTGGTAGTTACACAATCATGCTGAATGGGAATATTCCAGACACTGATGATAGCAAGTCTACTCTAGGCGGTGCTTGTTTCAAGCCCTTATCAATGGAATGGGTTGGTACCAGGAAGAGCACTCGGTCGTATTACTTCGAAACAAACACCTGACTTTAGATTCCCAAAGGTTATTGAGAAACAGTGACGCCATATATGAACAAGGTGAAAATTGCTGATAAAGATGATCAGTTTACCAATTAACCACACTCCACCACTACTAAAATCCTTCTCGTTCGTTATCTTTTAATATCCCTATATTTAGGAGAGCTGCAGGACAGGCAATCTTACCTTTATCGAAATTTGAGCTTGATAAGATATCGGTCTACCATTCACTGAATACGTTAAAGAATGTGTTTAATATATATATATATATATATATATATATATATATATATATATATATATATATATATATATATATATATATATAAAGAGAGAGATAGATAGAGAGAGAGAGAGAGAGAGAGAGAGAGAGAGAGAGAGAGAGAGAGAGAGAGAGAGAGAGAGAGAGAGATTATTTCTCAGTAAATTGTATGGCATATGTATATGAGCATCCATTAAATATGTATGTGTGAATATTCATATGTACGTATATGTAATGTTGTAGACTTGGTTACTTTACAAGGGATGTCGCTATCCTTTAATTCTAATCACCCAAGAGGTTTGGCAAAGAACTGCAATACGAAACCCCTCGGTAGGTCGAATTGTGAAAAAATAGATACAAGGAATGATAGATAATGCAATATTTTGATTGCCACATTGATATATGTGGAGAGAAAATACAGATTCATGAATAGACAACAGACAGATTAGAAAAATAGATTTGGGAGAAATATGTATCCATAGCCTGTCTGTACATAGAGATGCAACATTATAATAATGTTATTATTCATTACACGTAGATATAACCGTCAAATCATCTTATGAATAATGAAATATATATATACTGGTATATAGATCATTACTTTACCCCCCCCCAGTTATATCTGGTATCTAGGAAATTAGGTACATTTACTCTCTCTCTCTCTCTCTCTCTCTCTCTCCTCTCTCTCTCTCTCTCTCTCTCTCTCTCTCTCTCTCTCTCTCTCTCTCTCTCTCTCTCTCTCTCTCTCTCTCTCTCGCTCTAAGTAGAAGAACACTACATTTCTGACTTTACTGCATTTTTCAATGCCCAGACTCGTTAAAGTATTGTTCCATCATTCATCCCACACATTTCCCACTCTTTGGGTCTAGAGTTCAACTCCCAATACTTTTTTTACAGCTTCTCTTCCAGCCCCCCACCTCTAGGTCATAAGAGAGAGAGGGTAGTGGCGTTGCACATGTGGTTATATCCCCTGATAAATGAACACGTATGCTAAGTATGACATTAGGTATTTTGGGTTGGTTATGGAATAGCATCTTCATGGTGTGGACTTTGACGAGGACAATGCATGGCTCTCCTGCAGATTTCATAATCATAACACACAAGCGCACACATACTTACATGCATACACACATCAGAAGATGTGATAAGTGTCAATGAATAACTAAGACCAGTAAGAGACTAGAAGGCACGAAATAAGACTCCTGTGAACGCGTATGGGTAGTTACTAAGAGAAAACCACACACACACACACACACACACACACACACACACACACACACACACACACACACACACACACACACACACACACACACACACACACACACACACACACACGTAAGAAAACTTCTTTGCAGGATGTAAGGAAATACTTTTTCAGTGTAAGAGTAGTTGATAATTGGAATTGGCTAAGCGAGGAGGTAGTTAATGCTATCTCAATCCATAGTTTTAAGGACAGGTATGATAAGTATCACTAAGTCTAAAGTGGAACCGATCAGGAGACGGGAAGATACGAGCTTTGGGCTCTTTCCCGTAAACACAATTAGGTAATCACAATTAGGTAATCACACACACACACACACACACACACGTACGAAGAACTCTCTAGTAATATTTGTGACCCAACGGTTTGGACCGTTGTGGACATACCAGTAAGATCTGCCCTAATTCTGGTAAATGCAGTAATTAATACAATAACTATTAGATCACTTATACATTGCGTCCCATATCTAGGATTCTAGGTTATCAATATCACATAAACAACTTCCCCGGGTATTTTATCCCGTTGAGTACACACACACACACACACACACACACACACACACACACACACACACACACACACACACACACACATAAACATACTTGCAGATTTGTCTCCAGAAATACATATAAATGACATAGTAAGGGCAGCATATGCATTCTTATCCAATGTAAGGGTAGCCTTCAGGCACATGGACAAGGAAATGTTCAGAAATATTTATGTAACCTATGTGAGGCCAAAACTCGAATATGCAGCCCCCTTTTGGAATCCGCACTTGAAAAAGCACATAGCTAAGCTTGAAAAAGTTCAAAGACATGCCACGAAACTGGTGCCAGAAATACGCAATCTCAGTTATGATGAGAGGCTGAGGGAATTAGACTTACCATCACTCGAAGCTAGAAGAGTGAGGGGGGATATGGTGACAGTCTTTAAATTCCTTCTTGGTTATGATAGAGTGGATAGGGATCGATATTTTGATATGGCTGGCTCTAGAACTAGAGGTCATAGTTTGAAGCTTCGTAAGAAAACTTCTCTGCAGGATGTAAGGAAATACTTTTTCAGTGTAAGAGTAGT